>JALBCR010004275.1:750000-924588 GCA_030710515.1 Abscondita cerata
CAAAGTCTTGTTTTTTCTTATGGTACACCCATATGGTATACTTTTATAAAGGTTTCCTATACCTAAATACAGAGCGTTCTGAATTACGTCGACTTTTCTTAAAATATGGAGTATTACAAAAAAATTCAATATCTTCTAATCCAACATATCATAATAAATTTATTCTTACGTCTAAATAGTTAGATATTAGATTAATGTATTCCATAATTAAACATGAAACATCTCTTTACAGGGTGTTCAGAAATTACAGGTTAATTATTAGATTATTCAATATGTAATATGATCCTTATTTTAAATGGAACGGTACCAAAAAAGTCCTCTTTCGAATGGTATAAGGGTGTCCTACGCAAAGTCTTACAGTTTTTGCTCAATTTACAATTTTCTTTAAATTAATGGTAGCGGGAGATTTTAAAACAAAAAATTCATACGTAATGTAATCGGTTAATGTCATTTTATGACATTACAGTCTGCTAATAATTATCTCAAGTCCGTAAACAAAAATTTAAACGGTCATCATCATCGTTTTCTGTCAAATGCTAATGTAGTCGAATGTGATACAGATGATAGTGGATTTTCTTAACCATTCGTCCCACACTCGTTTGACTGATCCCTAAATTATCCAAAAAACATGTAGTACTTGTATTAGGGTTTTTCGTGACAGATGTGACACTTTTCATAATAAAAGTAAGTGTTAAAATGACCCACTTTTCGTAACTATTTACGAAAAATTTAATTTTTCGTCACTTGTGAGTTTGTTTTGAAAATTGTAACCATGGTAACATCGGTCACATCCGATTAGAATTTGAATTCGAAATAGGTTTAATTCCTTTTTTTTTACTTATTTTTTTTTTTAATATTGTATGTAACATGTAACGAAACATGTTTTTTTGTAACTCATGTGATTATCAGACTGTAGTGTCTTAAAATGTTATTAACTAATTGAATTATGTATGCATTTTTGTTTAAAAATCTCTCGCTTCCATTAATTTTAATTGTAAATTGCGTAAAAACTGTAACACTTAGGCATAGGACACCTTATATCATTCGAAAGAGGACTTTTTTGTTAACACTATGAAATAATAAAATACAGAATAAAATAAGAAAGAAATTTTTAAATACATTGATTATTTATTCTTTTAGTTCTTAAAAATTATGTTTCCGAAAAAAACCGAAGATGTTTGATAAGGATTCTTGATGTCTCTGCTGATTAATCAGTTAGAATGTCTTGCATAAAATACGCTTCTCTTAATTCAACTTGTTCAATGGACTATTGTGATATTACATTCAATAAACGTCATAGTCTCGAGAAAGAAAATTCGAAACCTGTATAGTTTTCCCACTGGACACAATGCCTAATGGACACATTGACCAATTTTTTGCTGTAGTGGCCGCTATCTTGGACACAACGCCCAACTGTAATTGCTAGACACAAGGTCAACTAGGACGTATCCCCGACTTCTTTATTTGGACACAACGCCCAATGTGGACACATCGCTCACTTTGATATTTGAAGGCAACGACACATTACCTGCTTTGTTATTTGAACAAGATGCCTAACTTGGATACGCCGCCGACCGACGCCGACGCTTAAACGTATGATTACGGAAGTACGCTGTCACAGTATCTAACTTCGGCACACCGCCTACTTTGATTTTAGACATAACTCCTACCTTGAATACTTCTCTTACTTAGACTATTGGACTCAACACCCGTTCGCCCAATACGCCTGCAGCATAGTGAGACGGAGCGCCATCGTGTTGGAAAGGTAAATAGTTTTTGTGGAAATTCACAATGTGGGATCAAAAGTGTTTTTCAGGATTTGGAGATAATTTGCAAGATAAAGAGGTCCTACAGTTGTACCTGTTAACCGCGCCATTGAAATAAAATGTACGTTTATCTGAGAAGCAGATAGTATACGACAAATGTGGGTTTCTGGTTAGACCCTCGCTCATTTCTTCACAAAAGTGGTGTCTTCTATCACTATCATCTTCATTAAGCTCATCGAAAAATCTCAGTTTGGAAGGGTGATACGTATGAGATTTCAAAAGCCAATACTGGCCTTAGTCTCTTCTCAAATGGGTTTCATTGACAGATTTTATTAGAGTGAGCTACTTTTTGGTAGTTTGTTTTGCAAGAACATTCGCGCTGTTTCTACTCGTTCAGCAATCATAAACATTATTTTTGGGTAATTTATTTGGAAATTATCAACTGTTTTAAAACTCTAACAAATAGAGAAAGCGTTAACCTCTTAAAGAAACTAGTAAATATCGGTTCACATTTTTTGGTTGACATTTGAATTGTTTCTTGTCAAAGTTCTAGTAGGCAAAAAAAAATCACAAGATTTAATACCGCAGATAGCGTGTCTAAATAACAAAGTACTCGATGCGATGTGTCCAAGTTGGGCGTTGCGTCCAAATAACGAATTGGGCGATGTGTCGAAGGGGCGTTGTGTCTAGCAACTGCAGTTGTCTAAGATGGTGGCTGCAACTACAAAAAATTGGCCTTTGTGTCCAATGGGCGAAGTGTGTCAAACGAGTATCATATTTATTTGTTACGGTTAGATAGCAAAAATAGTTTTTATCCGATCAGAGGAGAGTGGACGTTTGGACCACCGCTTATTAAGGGTGTTCCAAAAGCTGACGAGAAACTAGCTTAGTACTTACTACAAGTTAGCAGCAAATCTACCCATTTAGTTTAGTAGACATCGATTTATTTGAAAACAGACAAAAAAAGTTATTTTTTTTTCTAAATTAAGTCCGCCCCTGTCTATGTCCAAATGTAAACGTAACGTTTTTACTTAAGTACGATATCAAAGGAAGGTTTCTGTAAGAAGAATCGACTTATGCTCACACAATGAAATCATTATTATGAATGTAATTTTTTTAAAGAAAGAAATTGTAATAACTGTAATCTACCAACCAATACCGTTCACACCAGATCACATAAAAACAAGTTAAATCAATAATTTCATTTAATTGCTAATATATGTTTCGACACAAGAAGGGGAACATAGATTCAGGGGGAAAAGCATTAAGGGAAATATGGATTAAGGGGAAGCTGACTTAAAGGGAAAAGTCCTACGGGGTATGGGTTTACGGGGGAAAAACCGGTACCGGGACGAAACAGCTATCGAGTAATTGTCGTTGTTTGTTTGTTATTGTACAATCTCTTGCTAATTTACAGTAAGCTATTGGATTGTTATTTTTGTCAACATTTAGTTGGCTATAACAATCGAAGAATCGACTGCCACGCATCTGTTGCTTTAATGCAAATTTATATTTTATATTTGAATTTTTCTCAAAAATCTATTATTTTTTACGTTGTTGTATAGAGAAAAAAAATGCCTAAGAATCCAGTAAAAAATATACAGTGTCTCATTTGAAGAAAGTAGTTGACTATATATGGTTTACATTTAGAAATATATATGGCTTATAGTGGTTTTTCCTTACAATAAAAAAAACAAAAGACCGCGAACACCAAACTGAATCACCCGGTATACATTTTGACTAGCACTTTGACATCAATTTATGCTTCTATCAAGATGAAAATTGACCGAAAAAATTAGAGGTCACGCGATACGCATTATCTGTCAATTGGAAAAAAAATGCAAATGTCCAAATATCAAAAGAATTTATTAGTTTCATCGACAAAAAACACTCAATGAAAAGACCACAAAATAGCTATTTAGATTACCAGTGACGAAACGCATGAGTTACAAAAATCATGTTTCGTTACGTATAACGTACAATCATTTATCTAATTTTGAAAAAAATAAAATTTAAAAAAAGGAATTAATCTTATTTCTGACAAGTGGGGACAATTTTCAATTTTTGTAACTAGTTATCAAAATAATTTAATATTTAAATATGTAGTATGTTGTTGTTAAAAATTGGAAAGGTGGAGTTTATTTTTCATTTGAAAATTTTAAAATTTGTTTTCATAATAACAAACTAAACGTTTTGTAGACACAATCTATTTTTTATGAAGAATAAAATTAAAATAAACTTTGTATCTATCACATGTGATTTAATTTTAAAGGCCTTATTTGAATTTTATACAAATTTTAAAGAAAACGTGCCTGAATTAAAATAAACATCTAAGAAGTTTTAGTTAGCATGATTTTAATTTTATTTTGTAACAGCGTTGCAAAAAATGGAAAAAAGTATCTGCAGCTCGAATTTTGCATTTAGAAGAACTTTTCTAATATTTTTTGGTATTTTGAGAAATTACCCGACGTGGCTACTATTTTTGGTCAATTTTCATCTTATTACTTACACACTCACTAAATTTTCTGTATAGTTACTATGGTTGTCGCGACGAACGCGTGGAACAGTCACGTGTTCACGTGATTGATAGACGAATATAAAATTGTACAAATTTAACTTTTCTTATATTTTTATTGTTAATTTTTTAAACAATACTAATTTGTATTTTTAATTGCATTCATTTCGTAGAACGTTTTTTAGACTTTACATGACAAAGTTTGAATTGGTCAACCCAACGACATTAAAGTCCAAAAATGGCATTTACGTAGTTAATGCTTAAAATATTAAATAGTCTTAATGTATTTTATGCTAAAAAACTCTTTCATGACAACTGGGTAATAAGCATCTAAAACAAATTTGTACTTATTAACTTTCTTTCAAACAGAAAACGCGATTTTTATCTTTTCGTAACGGTATGCCTGATGAAACGTAAAATTGTTCATGATTCTACTTTTTTCTTAATTTTCTTTTGCTGTGTTCCTTTTAATCAAATTTATTTAATTAACAACCAAATCGATTATTTGTTTATCCGTCGGCCGTGCGTTTATGGCTTACATTAATATAAACACAATTGATCGTTGTGGTTTAACCCATATTAATGAACGATTGTAGTATAGGCAACTAAACATACACATGCAACAAAACTGTAAATCAAGTTGCTGTTTTACGAATATCTGTCAATGTAATATATTTTGTAAATTGACTAAACTATAAATGTGAAACCCTCCTCATCGATAAGAATCCTATAAAAGTAATGCGAAACCGTTGACAGTATTGAACATGTTAGGTTATGTTTACCTTCTCTATTTTATAAAAATAACTAACTACAGTCGACGTTAAAATATCTTCATTGTTAATTGTTCTTATTAATACAAACTATTGTTTAAAATCTCTTATTGATTTTATGCTAAAAATAATGCACATCCCAAAAATTCGAAATTAGATCAATAATCAAGAATATAAAAATATATATTAAGATTTTTAGGTGTCTTTGAATTTATTCCGTCTTCATTTATTTGTATGTGAAAATTTTATGGTAAGTTGTTTAAATCTTTTTCAGAATTGATG
Organism: Abscondita cerata; assembly: GCA_030710515.1. Classification (NCBI taxonomy): domain Eukaryota; kingdom Metazoa; phylum Arthropoda; class Insecta; order Coleoptera; family Lampyridae; genus Abscondita; species Abscondita cerata. The sequence continues at coordinate 755,334 of JALBCR010004275.1, forward strand.
TATTTATTATTCATAACAATAAAATGAATGTTTTTATAGTTTTCAAACAATAAAGTTTTTAATTTGTATTATTCTCAATAATACTTTAACTTAGATGGCTAGACTATTTTTTTGTTTTGATAAGATAGCGGTTTTATTTTCAAAATGTTTGTGATAAATGTTCAAGATTGTTGAAAATATTTAGGTCGTTGTCATGCACGGATATCGTATCGTATTTGTAAAGCTTAATCGAACGATGTGTGTTACGCATTGGAATACGTGTAGCTCATGGGTTAAAATATAAATTAAATGGGACTTTCATTATTTAACGATTTTTATTTACAACGATACCGAGCAACCAAACATGAATATTTAGAATAAAAAAAAGTGTAGTGGTTACCTGTTCCAAATTGCAAAGTTAGTTATTGTATGATGCACGTGTGTGAAGAAGTTTTATGAACTCCTTGCGATTAAAACGCGAGCCGCAGGCGACTTCACAACTATTACTTGACAAGGAATGCTCTTAAAAATCAAAGGGAATCTATGCTATTAATTAATTAAAATGATTATTCATTATTTCCGGACCACACTGCATAATATAGTAAAATGTGAAATTAAATATTGAATAGTTTTTGTTTGCAAACTCCCTCTAACCGCCATTTATTTTTTATTTATATTATATACCTCTACATTTATTAATTTGACTTATACCATTGTTTTGTAGTTTTTTTTCGTTTCGATTGATTAAGTACTGGATTTTTATTACTCATTGTTTTCATTGCCAAAGCATATCTGAATCGTTTTAAACACGGCAGTAACCATGCAAAGTGCTATGTATTTTATTTTTCGTATCTTCCGCTTTTGTGCTTATCATTTATGTAAACTTAATTGTTAAGTGTTTTTTTCCGCATCTTTTTTTGTTATTACTGTTATTTAAAGTAATATTATCTCACGCACTGCTTCAATTATTACTAATGCAAGATAATAAAACTAATCGCAGCGTTGGAAAACTAGTGGCAATTAAAAACGAAATTAACTTAGTTACTAGCAGAACACGATTTAGTATAAATGGACTAATTTTTATTGCAATTGTTAGAGCAATATAAAATTTATTGTGGGCGAAATGACGCTTGCAATAAAGAAAGAAATTTAAAATTAATGGAATCCACATTTGATTGTGTAGCTAATTAAACTTCATGAAATTTAGTTACCAGGAGGTCATGAGCTGATATTCTCTGAAAATTTAACCTTTGACGAATTTTATAATCAATGCTTTGACTCTAACCAATAACGTATTAATGAATTGTTGGTTGGTTGTTTTATAAAATTTATTAGTTTTGCACCGTCTATGATTAATAGATTACTTATTGCGCATTTTTTTTGTAATATTACGCCCAGAATGCATTGTGCTAGTGCTAGCAAATTTTTATCTAATACAGGTTGAAAATATGTCGTACTTTTTCGCTTACTTCTGTAAATTTGTACGTGCGCGCTAAGTAATTTTTATGTTAAGTTTGTACTTAATGAACATTACGTAACGTAATTATAAGTCATGTAAATTCACGTAATAGCTATTCGATCACTATTACTTATGCCGAGTCGAAAGCTGGGCCCGAGGCATTAGCCGAGGCGAGGCAAACAAACCTACTTTTTAACTAGGTGCATATTAAATTATTCCTTCGCCCTCACCAGCTTCTAGTTGCAATCTACTAAATACTTTTAGACTGACAGATGTCACATGAATTAAATCACATATGGCAGTCGGTCAAGGTTTGCAGAGAAAATATCCCCATTTTCCATTACATGGATTATGCCAAATATCAAATCAAATCATTGTAATTAACATTAACCAACTTCGATCAAGTAGTTTTTGAGATAATCGAACCTACAGGAAGTAGTTTTTGTAAAGACTTTAACTGAAAAGATTTGTTGTGAAGTGAATAGTTTAAATAAAAGTTGTAGAATGTTATTTACAAGAGTATGTGTGTAATACATAGTATATTATAATACAGGTGTATATTTTATTAACACAAGGCTAGAGGGCATTTTTTTTGTTGTACTCACGCTACAATGTAGAAATTCGAAGAAATGATTGAAAAATTTCTAATTTAATTGTCTAATTAAACCAAATGTGAAACTAATTAGAACGATTTCAAAACAATTTTGAGTACTATGCACAATTTATTAATTTGAAAATATAACAAGTACTGCCATCCATAAGAAGAGTTAGGGACAGATGTAGTACTTGAAATACAACACATCGCAATTAGTTGAAATATTTTTAGAAATTTCAGTAGGGGCTACAAAGTCTTATGTATATAATATTGTTCTATTGGGAGTAAAAGAATTTCAGTAGCAATTCCCAGTGATTTTTGTAGACTTGCTTCGAGCTCCCTACATCCAAAACGGCGTACCGTATATTGTTTAATAATACTGTATACTGTTTAATATCGACCTGAGCGGACGTACTTTTAGCTGCGCTGCTAATAGCACCCGGCTGTATACAAAAAAGAGCAACTTTGGCGTCAAGAGATAATAGTTAAGTCTAAATTTACTGACGTTTGAAGAGAAAAAAAATTATTAAGTAATTGGTAGTGAATCGTTTTAGGAATATCCAAATATTATAATTTTTTTCCATTCTTTGACCTACCGGAAAATTGTTTCTAGGAAATAAACGATCAAAATTTAATTGTTATTAGTAATTTCTGTAGCCATTTCGAAATATAACGACTACCAAAACAAATTAGGAAGAACATTTTTATTTATTCGTTTCTTAACTTTTTTCAACGGTCACCTCTTTTATTGTTCTCATCTTAGGCAGTATTTAATCATAGTTGATTTTCTAAACTTCTGATATTGTGTGTCCATCTTTTCAGAGAGCCTTTTATTTTTCTTTATATCTTAGCCTATATTTTATGATTTCCCTGGAATCTGTCTTTAGTCGCGTGTTTAGCTTAGCTCCATTTGATCCTTCCTACTTTGTTTATACGTCTTAGTTCTTGTTCAGATACGTCTCCGGGAATTACTACAAGATTTTTTCTATGGAACTTTGTAATGCCTTGAACCTATTGGATATAAGTACGCCCGGTGACATAAATAAAGCCCAGTCTCGAGAGCATAATGTGGAATTCCTACAAAGTTTTCATAGACTGATTTATTAAAACAATAAATATAAGTTCCAAACAAATTTTTAAAAACAACTGAAGACGGACTTCAAACACCATTAAAGTAATTGTTAAAAGTGATTTAATGCAAATGAAAACATAAATAAATTTTTTTAAGATTTCTGTTCTTTCGGGAGAGACTTTCCTGTCATTTTTCTTTATTCTCTGGTTTTCCATGATCGTCCGCTTTTAGTCACGTATCCAGCTTAGCTCTATTTGACACCTTCGTTTATTCGTCGCTAAACTAGTTCTTCTTCGGATACGTTCGCACATACATACTTTTTTCTTCCAGTGAATTACAAAACACGATTCTTCCCAAGCATCTCTGTAATGTCTGGAGCTTATTGGATAAGATACTTGTCTATGTACTCTCGGTGACAAAAATGAAGCCCAGTCTCGAGATATATTTTGTAAAAGAGCATAGAGTTTGGAGTTTTGGACATCCCTACAACATAATAATTTTCTAATGTTTGTATTTTTAAATCTACCGGAATTTATTTACAATTCAGTTGAATTAAATTCAAAATTTCTTTCTAAGTGAAAAAATTTAGCGAAAACATTAAACAATCGCAATGTAATTTCCCCCGCTGATTTTTATATGTTGGTCGTTATAATGTATTTCTTATAAACCTTACAACAAAGTCCTTCAAAGTACCGATTGTACCCTTGTATTTCTTTCATTATAATTCACAACGCCGCCGGGGGGGGGGGCAAATTTTTTCTAAGAGCAAAAATTTAGCAATTTTTTTGAAGTAAAAGTCTATAATTTAACCATACACAACTTTCGTTTAAACTATTTCTTCATTACCGAGATATGACAATCACGTGACAGTAATTGTTTCAACAATATCTCCAAAAATATCAGTTATGGAAAAAAAAGAAAAAATGGAAATTTTATGTCCATAACTTTTATTTAAACTATTTTTTCTACACTTTGTTAGTATCGGAACTATGTGGAGTTCTGCGCGAAACGTTTGGAGTAGAAATCAGTAACACTCTTTAGCGGAAATGTCTATAAAAAAAATAAATAAAAAATTACAGAAAGTGGAAAAAACTCAATACAGTAATTCTTATGAAGTTCTTATTACCATTGCCACAAATTGCTCCAAAATTTTTGATGTAAATGAAAAAATCAAACCAAAACATTAATCAGTTGCAATGTTGGGATTGTTGGATTCAGCCATATACCATTTTTGCGATTTTTTAATTTGTAAAATGAATATTTTTGTAAATGTTGTAAGAAATCGAAAATCTATTGTAGGTTAACAGCTCTTTTGGCTCGATACATTACAGCTATAAAGGTCGGCGACCAGACAAAAAAATTGTTTTTGGTTCATTACAATAATTACAATAACTCCGTTATTAAAGTTGTGCTAGCGTTGAACAAAGTTGTGCAGGCATGTTCTAGCTATTCTCTTTCGTGTTCAAACGACAAAAATTCTATATTTTTTTGTTGGAGGGCTGAGCTATCGCCTTAGCCAATCCAGATTCAACCCTCAATAACTCCGTTATGAAACGTGTGCTAGCGTTGAGCAAAGTTGTGCTAACCTGTGCTAGCTATTCTCTTTCGTGTGCAAACATCAAAAATTCGATTTCATACCGGTAGAAATAGTCATACAATACGGCTAAAATGCATATTGAAGTACCTAACCTCAAAATTGACAACTAATTGACAGTCTACACTCTGAATTATATAATATGAATAGGGGGTCGTAGAAAAAATTACATGTAAATCCATTTGAACTGTAACTAGTAAGTACTACTAATTATAGTTTTATGCGGACTTGCTCTCTACAAAATAATTTATATTCAGTTTGAAACTATGGGGTCAGGTCATTCAATTGATGTAAATTTTCGGGGATAATTAATGTTTAAATTTAATTGATCTTTTAAGAGTATAATTGAATGTAAAATCCAATCGGATGTATAAGTTCCTTGTAGTCTAAACAACGATTAACTTTTAACATTAAATAAATTAGGTTAATTAGAATCATTTTACAAAGTAAACGTTGGTGGAATTACACATTTTGAGTTGTGTTTAATCAATACAATGTGTGTGGGTAGGTACATTATTTGTTTATTTTTCGTCCAGCAAATTTTTATAAAAAAACAAATAGTTTTATCTTTAGCATGACGCCACAATTAAATAATTCTTATAGGAAAAAGGAAGAAGAATTTTTATCAAAACCTCGTGCGATTGTACTTCAAACCTAATGTTTATTTTTAGCATGTTTACTGTAGAGATCAATAGCATTTGCAAAAATAAATACTTAAACATTATGAGAAATAAAAAGAAAAATAACATTATTTAATGAGAAAAGGTAATAATTTAATAATAATAATATATTATATAAAATTATAACGTTAATCAGTGAAAATTAATTAAAACCAATTTTTCTTCAATTAAAATGAGGGAACTTACCATACGAATAAATAAATAAATAAATAAAATGAGGTAAATGAGGACTCGACGTCCTTGATTTTTGGGGACCTTGTATAATAGAATCTGTTAATTATACTTAAGTGTTGGGTCAGTTTCAGCTGTCTTCTACCTACTTGTGATATGACATTTCCTGGTTTATATCGACTTATATGATTAATGTTTTTATTGCTTCTGAGGAAACCCTAACACTGTTTTTGCTCGTTTATTCAAAATCCATTCTTATTTTCTTCTAAATGCTTCATATTAGCTGAAGTTACGTCTAAATATAAAACTTAAATTGTAGTAGGTTACACGGGATACTATTGTTAGTTTCTAAATTCTTTCTTAAAATATATAATTATTTGTTATATGTTATTGTTCTTATTTTATTCACATCTGGTTTATAATAAATGCCTTCCTGTAGAAACATTTTAATGGGATATAAAAATATAGAGGGCGGAGGTTTTGTCAGAGTAACAGACAGATGGAATAAGATTTTTATTTAATAATGGGAAATATGAGATTATATTCTATTATAATTTGGAAAATGTTGAAATTTGAGTAGACCGATAGTGGATACGCAAGTAAGTAATAAGCCGGCAACAAAAGGTTGTTTGGTGTATTTGAATATTATTTAACCATTCACCTCCGGTGCACAGTTGCCCTACACAATGTCGTGGTTCCTTCAGGTGGGGTTACTCGCAAAAGGGGGTGTTGCGGGCTACCTGAATGACATGATTCAGGTGGACAGGGTAGCCTTATTAGGTGCCCCCGATCTTGGTCGTTGGGATGCCAACTAGGTTGAGCGTCCGGGGAAGCCTCCACTTATTTCAGGTGACTTTAGCTAGTTGTCGAAGAGTATATTAAGTTATATAATTACTGTATGGAATAATTAAATGGACCTAGTTAACCGAATGATGACAAAAATAGGGGGTGGAGTCCCCCGGTGAGTACAAAAATTGTTCTTTGATTATCAGATGAGTAATTGTGATTTTATTTGCAAATCTTCTGCTATCGTGTCTGCTGTTGGAGTGAACCGCTTTGTGAGAATTTACGAATTTTTTTGGTGAGACAAACAGCCCTCAAGTAATTTACATATTTTACACTAAAGACCATTGTAAAAACATCATATATTGCTTGCGAACTGTCTTTTAATATTTTTGTGCCACAGCAGCTTCATTACAGTCGCACTGATTTCAGTTATTAAATTAAAGTTAAATATTTTTATGTTGAATAGTAATCATTGAAATGATTTATGTATATTTCCAGAATTTTTGAAATTTGAATTTAAACTTTGATTACACGAGAAAAGTGCCTTTTGACTACTAAATAACAATATAGATATTTGTTTGTCATTCAAGAACTTTATATATCACTCGCTTTCGTTACTTTTTATCATTTTTTTAAATATGCTGTTTTTATCTCTTTGGTTGGTTTTATGAGTTTCTTCGTATTCTATTCTTTATCTTAATGGGCCTAAAACTTTACTCTTATCACTTAAGTTAACGTGCTCTTTCACCAAAAAAATTAAAAAAATTTTCTATTTTATTAGTGGTTCTTCTTCAAGAGAAGATTTAATCGTGAGGCGAGAAAAAGTCGAATTTGAATATTGTAGGTATGTTAATGCAGTCCAGTTGGTATGCTCTCCGTTTGATAAACTCGTGGTTCCAGGGTCGAATCTCGCTGCAATTTTTTTTGTACATGTAGTGTTATCGATAAATACTATTTTGTTATATAAAAACTTTAAAAAATAATATTCTCAATCTCTTAACATCTTCTGTTATAAATTAAGTAACTTTTACCTCTGCGCATGCCAACCGGACCACGAGTCGGCCCAGGAAAAATGGGTTCTCCTTGTGAAACAGAAAAGACTAACAGTTGCACAAAAAACTAAAATTCGAACACATTATTAGCATACCGACACTCAGTCTCCGAGTGACGGAGTGACAGTAGTGTCAATTTACTGAAGATAATGGCTTTTCAATACGTGTTTGAATTGTCAATTCTTGTGTAGTATTTGGTGTTTTGTTTATTTCTGTTTCTAAATGCTAATTGATTTGAGGTTCATTGAACGAAACGTCATATTTGTTCTCTACTTACATTAATTTTAGTACCAACGAAATAAACTTAATTATTGTTTCATAATGAACAGTAAATTTAAAAATTTTGAAGTAAAGCTGTTAATGTAAGTGAAGATTCAAATAATATTTCGAACAAAAATTTTAAAGTCCTTTTTTAATTTTTCCGAAGAATTAGAGTCAGCTGGCCTCCGGGCGTTCAGGTTTATTTATAATTGTGTAGATTTGATTTGATTATGAGCATAATCTATTAAGCCAAAAAGACCGTTAACCTACATAGATTTTCGAAACCTTAGAATATTTCTAAGAATATTTATTTTACACATTTTTCTTTAAATAAAAGTTGTTATAATTTAATTGTAAACAACTTTTGCCTAAACTATTTCTTTCTGAAACGCAATTTTCATTTTCAACTAGTCTTAAAGGAACGTGTGCGCGCACGCTACTTCATTTTGTCCCGACGACGTAGGAACGGAATTGTTGGCCGTTACTGAACTTTATAATTGAAATTAAAAATTTCTTGGCGGTGTACTTTTTTTTCTTTCTTAAACGTTTTTCCTCCATAACTAATCTTTTTTTTACATTTTCTTTCTTTTCTCTTTTAAGTTGCGAGTTGCGAAGCTGTTAGACGTTTATTTAATTTTTCTAGCAAAATTTTTATATCGCCGCAGACTTTCGATACTCCGCACACGTTTGTTTATATCAGAACGATGTGGAGTTCTACGCAATGTTTTCGTTTAAAACATTTTTCGACAAAAATGAGTTTGTGTTGAAATACAAATGTTTAATTTCCTCAATAACCATTAGAACGAATGTTATTTTATTGACAATATAAATAAAAACGTATAGTTGTTAAACTGTGTAAAACAGGGGATATTGTAATTGACAGCTACTTAAATAATAATTTTGTAATTTCTCTACACTATATCGACATCAGTATTTTAATTAAAGAAAGGCACAATCATACGGTTAATATCACGATTTCAAAATTCGATTAATTCATTTCGTTCAACCATGAGGCTCAAGTGACGTGATCGGTAGACCAATCATTCTCAATTATCTCGAGTATCTCAATTCTCTCTAACGCATTGTAAAAAAATCTAATCGTTACATACACGATCTCTAACAATATTGCTATTTCATCGGTCAATTCTAAAAAATCATCCGATATACGGTTTTAATATTTTTTTTTTTTGTGAAAATATGTATATTGCGTGGTTTTTACGTGATGTTGATTATGCAATAAAGTGTTAATTAGCCTAATTGTCAACGAGGATATTTTAATCACCCAGTTTTGACTGTAATCTGTAATGTTTGAATGTTCGATCAATATCTCACATAAATTACGCCTAAGATGTTCTCATAATCAGCTGAAAGGATTCTCCTTGAGTTTCACCTGCTCTTAAAAAGGAAGAACTGGTTTAAGTTTCACCTTGACCGTCATTGTGGTTGAGTGGGATGGTATTTACAATGGCCCCTTTGTTTTGTTTATAATTAAAAAAATATGGTGCTCGTATTTTAATAAGTGAGGTAACTTTTCATCGATACAGTTTCCTGTCCTGAATACGCCTGATTTTCGCCCACGTGTACGTAAAAGATTAGTTATGTGTCAGTATAAATCTTTTAAACTAGCTTTGACCTAAAATTTATTGTTGTACCTTGTCTACGTTTCGCATTTGGTTATTGAAGTTTCGGTAAAATGCGCATGTTATCTGTGTTTCATTTCAAGACCTAATGTCGGCCATTTTTCACTTATCTGCCTAACTACTTTCTGTTCAATTAATTTAGTTTTAACATTTAAATGTTAATTTAGTTTTAACATTTAAATGTTATGCTATTTATGTTTGTTTACTTACTAGTAACTCAAATGACATAATTTCCGAGTTTTAATCTTAACGCACTTGTTCTAAGCCCAAAATAGAAAAAACAATTTTTTGATTTTTGCAGCTGTTGCGTGATTTAGTGGTTTTGTATTGAGTTTTTGACAGTATCTGTAATTTTTAATTTATTTTTCTACGACATTTCCGCTAAAGTGTGTTACGGATTTTTACTCCACATCTTATAAACAAGCGTTTTGCGCACATCCACATCGTTCCGATGCTAATAATCGTGTATCAAAAAAATAGTTTAAATAAAAGTTATAGACAATAAAATCTTTTATATTTTTTTCCTATAACTGATATGTTTGGAGATATTGTTAAAACAATTACTGTAACTTGAGTGTTTAATCAAAACTTACGTATGGTTAAATTACAGACAACTTTTAGTTTAAAACAGCTAACGGTTAACGGCTCTGAACCATTATAAATAACAGCTATTTGCTTGAAAATGGGACCGGTAGTTTTCTCAATATCGTGTTTACATTCGGCCGGCGACCAGACAAATAAATAGTGTTTACTTCATTACAACGTACTGACTTTCGTTCGTCGGAAAAAGTGAAAGTTTCCAACGAAAATTTCAAACCCTCTTTTCATACTTTTTTCGACGAATCAAACCTAGTACGTTAAAGCAAAAAAAAAATTTTGACTGAATACTAGCCGCCGTCTATCCATATATAAACACCATATCAAACCACCAGTCTGATTTTTATAGAGGTGATACGCATATCTGATTAGATTTTGGGTATAACGATTTTAACCTACATAGATTTCCCTATTCTTAGAATGTTGAAAGATTTTTTTTAAATGAAAATTTGTAACTTAATCATTTTTATTATATTAACAATGTCCCCATAAACAACAATACACAAAAAAAGTGTTGGAATTTTTATTTGAACTATTTTTTCCTAAAACGCTATTTCCTTTTTCCTCTTTTTCGAGCAAAATTTTAATTAGTTTCTTTATTATATTTTTGACCAAATGTTTTATATTACCGCGCACTTTCAATTCTATTTTACACGTTTGTGTTGTTTTACGCAAAACGCTTGGTTTTTTCACTTACTAGATTTTGAAGCGTTAATTTGCTGTCAAGAAATTATCGGGATTACTTAAATTAATTACATTTCAAATCTTTTTGTACCAAGGATTAATAAAAGTAATGACCTACGATAGGCTTCTTCAATTTATTATGCTTTTCTCATGGCTACAGGCTGATCATGTTTTTATTTATTTAGTTTGTGTCGATTGTTTCAATGTCGATCTAAAAGTATTGCGAGTTTCCTTGACTATATCATTTTATCAGACAGACTCTAAATCAAAATAAAATGTGTGATGTTTATTCTGCCGAATTTCAAACAGCAGAATCGATTTGTAGAAAATTAATTTACTTGATTTTGATTTTTTATTTAATTTTTGTTTAATGTTTATTTAACGTTAAATTAAATAATTTAATAATACACACAGAGCGATTTAAGTTTATGTAAAGAAATTATAAGTGATTTATTTACAGTTTTATGTACATTTTTTTTTCATACATGGCGAATGTCTACGACGTAACGATGTCTTATATTTTTTACGCGTTAATAAACTTTGCCCAGATAGTAATAAAAACAATTTTTTGTGTTTAGTATGGAAAACAATAATAAGATGTTGCGACATCTAGCGCCGCTCGTGCCAACGTAGCACGTCGTGTTCTAACACAAGTTTCTGTTCTTGAACAGGAGGCTTTGTGTCGATTGTTTCAAACAGTAGTGTCACTTTATGTGTAAAATTAGAAAAACAATGTTTTGCTTTTAGTATGGAAAACAAATTTTGCGGTCTTCTGAACTGTAAAGTACATTTTTCAGTTGTTCATACTTGTTTGGGAACGTTTTAAAAATAAACCAAGTATAAAATCCGATAAATTGATCTTAAGAAAATTACTTAACACTATACTTGACACGATAATGTACAGAATAAGGACGCATTTAATTTTTTTATTGATGATGATATTGATGGCGCCATCTATACGCCAGTTAAACAAATGAACTGACACATATTAGGTGGTGTATGTCAAAATAGTTAAACAGCCAGGTCTACTAAAAATCAGTATAAATAATTTTTACTTTTTACTCCACATCTTATGAAATAAGATGGAGAGTTATGCAAAGGTTTCCAAACCAAAACTCCGTTGTTTTCACTTTTTCCGACGAAAAACAGTTAGTATGTTATAATAAAGCAAAAAAAATGTTTAGTCCGACGTCCGGCCGTCCGTCCGTATGTAAACAAGATATCAAGAAAACCAGCAGTCCGATTTTTATGAAACTTTGTACAATCACCTTATTTATAACTCCGAAGATCGCATTAGATTTTGAGCATAATCTATGTAGCCAAAAGGGCCTTAACCTAAACAGATTTTTGAAATATTAAGAAAAATATTCATTTAACACATTTTTGTTTCAAATAAAAGTTGTTTGTAATTTAATTATACACAACTTTTGTTTAAATTATTTTTTGATCCTATAAGTAATTACTGAGATATAACAATCACATGACACTAATCATTGTAACAATATCTCCAATATTAAAAAGTTGAGGGAGAAAAGTTGTTGGAAATTCTATTGTCTATAGCTTTTGTTTGAACCATTTTTTCTAAAACGCAATTTTGTTTTCGCTTATCGGGGCGATGTGGAGTTCTACGGTGAACGCTGGTTTACCTTTTGATGATGATTGTCGGCCAACAAATATTATACAAATTTCGTGTGTAAAGTGATTTTACGGCGTTCCAGCTAATGAGGAAGTCGCCCTTGGGGTTTGTTCCTCAAACAAAGCTGCCGCGCCGTAAAATCCTACTTTCCACACTCTAATGTAAATAACTATTATCGCTATGAAATGAGTAAGGAAAAAAGGATATTTTACTAGTTAGTTGCTAATTGCCTTAAAGGCTAAATGATGTAATGCAGACGTATCCGCGTTTCATCTTACGTTTCCGTTGTTAAGAGTGTTGCGTACTGAAAACAACTCAAAAATGTTGTATATCCGTCTCATCTACTTTCAGAATAGTGTACAATATTTACAGATCCTCTACGTTATAAATGTGGAACACGATTTCACAAATAAAAGGAAACGAATTTTAATGAAACACGCGAAAATGATGAAAATAATTGGGTCACCCAATTTTTGTTCGCATTTTAGTTTTGTCATAAATAAAGTTTGTTTTTGCCTGCATCTAATTCAAAAGGAACTTGGTGAACCAAAAGCATTGATTGGTTCAATCTTTTACCTCGGTTTTTCTGTTGTTGAATTCCAATTATTAATTAAAAAAATATATTTTTAAAAATTGTTATTCGTGCCTTTATTGCCGCTAAATTCAGTGAACTTATACAGGGTGATTCATAACTATTGGGACACAGGCTAAGGGCGGGTTATTTAGGCTAAAATATGACCATAAAATATTGCTGTGAAAAAAGATACAAGGCGTTTGATAAAAAAAATTTTTTCTTTATTTTTTGTTAATAATTTCACTGTAAATGTATCAATTCTTATCAAAATCTACAGAGAAGCATAATTATTTGAAATCTCCTTCTGATACTACGAATTGTTCAACTGCGTTTTTCTCGGAAACAGATTAAATGATCGTATTTAAACAGGAGTGCCAATATTGTGTAGAAATTATGTTTACGTCATATTCTCTAATTAAAAACACTACAAAGTTTTCTCAAAGTTACCAGTCGATTTCATCATCAGGAATCACTCACGTGGCGCTCCCTACAACAAATTGTAGAATAGTACATAAAATAATGTTCTTGGTCTAAAGTTATGCCTCGCTACCAATTTTGATAAGAATTGATAAATTTACACAAAAATTATTAACAAAAAATGAAAAAAAAAATTTAATTTAACGCTCTGTATCTTTTCCACAGCAATATTTTATTAAGGAATATTGGGTCCTATGGTCATATTTTAACCTAAATATTTCGCCCTTAGCCTGTGTCCCAATAGTTATGAATCACCCTGTATAGAGTCGAAAACGAATAATTTTATTTTTGATGGCACCCCAAAGTATTTTATTTCATCAATCACAAGTTTTTTTAAATATACATTTAAACGATTTCTTACCCACTGAAATCAGAAAATCAAATTCTATTTTTGTACAAAGCATTGCCATGAAAGCGCGCCACTTTGATGTGTAACAAATTACTCAAATATAGCTCTTTAGACATGCACAATGAGGTATTGAAAGCATTACATAAATAAACTAGCAGGTAAACACACTAAGGGTCAAATACTTACCTGCTTGTGTATAAATTAATAATGTGTTGGGTTCGAAGGGTTGCTTCTTTTTTTAGGACGCGTTACACAAGAGACTTTGATACAAACGCTTTTGTTTGATCCCCATAATGAATATTTTTAAATTACTAAATGTTTCATTTTGTTAAACAACGCAACGTACAATCTTAATTAATTTAAGAATACACTATTTTATTGTTTATCGGTTATGTATAATTTACATTTGTAGTCAACATGTCTATCGGGTTAATATACAGGGTGTCTCAAAAGCTAGTGTAATTTCTTCCATAACTTATATATATATATAGGGTGTTCCGTTAAAAAAATTAAGTTAGGTAGCTTACTATTATTTTCAACCCCTAACGAGTTACGGAGAATTATATTAGCTTTGCATGTCCATTGATGTTGAACTCTTGATTCTATGATTTTTCTCATTTTTTTTCTACATTGAGCGTGGTATAAAGACATACAATTAATGAGTGTATAGTAAGTGGTATTTGCATTTAAATACATTATCAGTAGGTGTGCTTTACGTTTAAAAATGCACGTAAGTTTTTAAATTTATATAAATTATTGTAGAATAACCTTCACATTCGTTTACTAAATTACCATTTTTATCTCAAACACATACAAACAATATTAACTATCTGGAACTGGAACATTAGCGTAAGGTACATAAATTTGTAATAGAAACGATAATGCCAAGGTCAAAACATCTACCTATGTGATTATTGTAGTTTTTATAATGTTCAAATTATTTTTAATTCTTAGTAATTATTGTAACATTGTTCTAAGAAAAATAAAAATTATTATAAATACCTCAGACAGTGTAAATAGAATAAATGTGAAATTGCTATACAAGAAAAGAAGACTTTTATGTAAAAAATTTAGCGCGTTTCACATCTGTCATTGTTAAAATCAGACGTTAAATTCTTACATTTCTTAAATTAATTTGTTGAGTGTTAGTTCTGTTTGATTATCTATTTCATCATTGCTTTTCAATGATTAAACGATTGTCAAAAACAAATGTCAAATTTATTGAACGGAAACGGATATACAGGGTTGTTAGCTAAGCGCGCGTCGTTCTATAGTTCCTAAACCAATGAGGTTAGGAATTTCGTTCATATGTCAATCTATACTATTTGTAAGAGTCTATTTTGGAAAATATTTTGTGTCTCATTAAAAAAATGACTTTTTATATCGTCACACTTTTTGGGACACCCTGTGAACTCAAAAATATTTTCCAAAAATAGACTCTTACAAATAGTATAGATTGACATATGAACGAAATTCCTAACCTCATTGGTTTAGAAGCTATAGACCGACGCGCGCTTAGCTGACAACTCTGTATATGTGAAACGGTCATTAGCCATTAATCTTCAAGGCCTGAAAAATCTGTGATCCAGGATCCAGCAAAATCGTTCATTACCCAAAACTGCATCGGACAATACCTAAATACGCAATGAACCCCATGGATAGGTAGAAGTACCTATACCTATTTCAATGATCTTACCAAATTTTGTTTTGATTTTTTAACTGAAATCACGATCACCAGATTTGAGTCCATTAGATTTTTTTGTGTGGCCACTTAAAAATCAAAATTTATTCCAATACACCGATTCCTTTATAAGAATTACGTGAACGAATTGTAAACGAATATCGGCTCATTATCCCTAAATGTACGACAAAAGTTTGAACAAAATCTCTATTATTGTATGTATGGAAACGGAAGGCAGGCATTTTCAAATTTTGTTTCATTAATTTTTTTTTGCATTATTAAAACTTGTTTAATTGAAAAAAAAATACTGTTAATTTAAACCCCTTTAAATTTTGTTTAGTTTTTATTTTATTTTAAATTTTAAAACTTGTTCATCCCCTACTTTAGAAATTAAATTGACAATGTTGACATCTGTCAGTAAAAATAAAATTTTAAATCAAAAATTGACAAGCAAATGTCTTTTTTTTTTCATTGCTTATTTCTACATTTTAAATTTCCTCTTTTAGTGTTTCCCTAGTTAAACTTCAATTTTTTTTTAAAAAATTTCAAAAATTACGGCGTTGAAATCAGGGAAACATAAGCTTTCAAATGAGATATTCTTCTCCTATCATCCCTATTAAGATTTCATAGTGCGAAGGGGTGAAAAATGTAAGGGTAGTAGAACTTACGCCAAAAACTGTCCTCCTTTAAAATAAAAATGACCAGTTTTGGATTTTTCCGAAAAACATTCCAGTTAGCCACAAACTCCTCCGTTGTTTTCGTTGGCCCACTCTATTTATTAGATGAGTTTATTTTTAAAAAGTTCTTATCAGAAGTAAACAATTAATTATTACCTATTCTGATTTCTAACCGTTTTGTCAGAGTTTCTAAATTAGAAGTATTATTAATCATTGAGACAATCAGTAAATTTTAAATAAAATGTTTACAAATTGGAACTTTATTTATTCAGAATAAACAATTTCCAAAAAAGTTATACCCACCAAAGCATTTTCCTTCAGATTCATCAAGTAGGTATCGCAATCCGATTTAATTGAATTGCAAATGTCTGTTTTCTAACTTTTCCTAAGGTGTAAGGCAACTAAAATACATTTCAATAAAAATAAATAACTAAACATAATTTGCTACTTAGACAACTTATTCATATTTTATATAATAAAGTAAAAAATAAACTTTTAAACACCAAAAACGTAGATAGATTCGCTATAAAGCTAATCTATTTATTCAAACTTCGTTTTACTCAAAACGAAACAGATAAAAACGTAAAACGTACATAACACCGACGTGCTTCTTCTACTCGGTCGCCATTGTTAGACCTCTGTCGCGCGGGTAAAGTTACAAGTCATGTTACAATGAATGCAAACTAGCGGGAGAAATGCGCGCCTTATTTAAATATAAGGTAGCGATAATTTTGAAACGCTACAGTTTATATTTATTTTATTCTTTTCTAGTTCTTCTTCCCATATTTTAAGGTTTTCTTGTAATCTTTTTTCTGACGATCCACAAAACATGTCGTCCGCGAAGGCGCATTCTGACAAATAGACAGGTTTGAGTTTATTGTATCCGACGTGGGTTCTGTTATCTCTTCTTTCAGCGGCTTTTATGACATCGTCCATCGCTAAGTTGAATATGGTTGGGCTCAGTACTCCACCCTGTCGTAAATCGTTCTTTATATTAAATGTATCGGATTGCATGTTGTCTTTTCTTATGTAACTTTTACCACCTTCAAAGGGACTCCCCTTATTAACTTTTGGTTTACATTTCTATTTTGTAGTGCATCCCAAATTGTGTCTTGCAATACATGATCAAAAGCTTTTTCCAAGTCCAAAAAAGCAAAGTAAATTTCTTGATCGGTAGCGTTTATTTTCCTAAATCCACTCTGGGATTAGGACATTTCTTTTTCAGTTTTTTTCTTTATTTGTTTTTCTAGAATGTATTCGTATGCTTTTGACACTACACTTAATAATGTTATCCCCCTATAATTTGCACAATTTTTGTTGCCTCCTTTCTTAAACACTGGCATTATTATTCCTATTTTCCAATCGTCAGGTACTTGTCCGATATTCCATGCCTTGTTATAAATAGTTCTTAGTGTTTCTCTGCCTTTTGGTCCTAAATTTTTTATCATTTCTGATGTAATTCTGTCGTGTCCTGCTGTTTTTCCTTTTTTTAAATAATGTATTGCCTTTGTTACTTCCTCTTCTTGAATCTCATCTTGACCTTCTTCTACTGTTCAAAAATCCCTGAAAGTATTCTTTCCATCGTTCTATTATTTCTCCCTCTTCTGTTAATGTGCGGTTATCCTTTGTCGTTATATGATTAATAGTTGTTTTTATTCTTTCTTGCGTTTTTAGGATTTTGTAAAATAACTTTTGGTTTGTTCGGCTATCTAATTCCATCTTGTTACCAAATTCCTCCCATGCTTTATATTTTTCTTGTTGGATTATTTCTTTTTTCCTTTGCTCTTAGATTTGTAGTATGTTTTTTCTCCTTTATTACTAAGGTATTCCTTCCAAAGTTGTTTTTTAGTCTTATTTCGTGCTTTATTTCTGTATTCCACCATCTAGTTTGTTTTTTGTCTTTTGTTTGTCCCGCATACGTTCTTTGCCTTGTAGATTCAGTTTCGTCCATTCATTGTCACTCTGAATTATTCTTTTTCAATTTCTTTATATTTCATAGCAGTTTCTTTTTCTTGTAGTTTATACGTCATTACAGTTTCTTTCACCTTGTTTGTAATTGTTCCTTTTCTTTAATGGTATATGTTCCTATCTTTAATGTATATTTTTAATTTTCTTATTAGTAAAAAGTGGTCACTATAAATTTCAGCCCCTCTTTGAACTCTCATATCTTGAATTTTTTTAGCAAATTCCTTATTAATTACCACATGGTCAATAATTGATTTTTCATGTCGTGATCTGCTTCTCTGGTGTACATGTGGATTTCCTTGTGTTTGAAGAATGTGTTCATTATTCGTAGGTCATTTTCGATACAGAAATTTATAAGCTTTTCACCATTATTTTTTTTTGTTTTTACTCCATACTGCCCTATTATCTGTTTTGTTTCTTCGGTTCTTGTTGCCACTCTGCTGTTAAAATCTCCTAGTATTATTATTCTTCCATTCTCCTTTTCAATTGCATCTGTAAGCTCTTCTCAAAACTCTTCTTTTTGGTTTGGTCTATACACTATGACGATTGTTGTGTTGTTTAGTCCTAGTTTCATTATTCTTGATGATATAAATTTGCAAATGTTTTTTACATGGGTGGCAGAGATTACACACCCTACTCCTTCTGCAGCTGTTTTATCCAACTCCACTCCACTGTATATTATAATATGCCCATTCATCTTAAACATTCCATTTCCTTTTTT
This sequence comes from Abscondita cerata, assembly GCA_030710515.1. NCBI lineage: Eukaryota > Metazoa > Arthropoda > Insecta > Coleoptera > Lampyridae > Abscondita > Abscondita cerata. The sequence continues at coordinate 773,984 of JALBCR010004275.1, forward strand.
TTTCGTTTCGGTAACTGTTAAAATGTCTAAGTTGTATTTTTCAAATTCCTCCACTATTTCTACTTCTTTTCCATTCATACTTCTAATATTCCATACTCCTTTTCTCATATTAATTTCGTTTTGACCGTTCTTCGTTTGATTCATTTTTCGCGCATTGTCGTCATCGTGTTTAACTGAGAATTTTTTCTTTTTTAGTTTTTTGACTGTATAGTATTTATCTGAACCAGTTTGTCTTGCTCAGAATTCCACTTCCACCAAACTCCCTCTATATTTAGTTTCATCCATCCTACTTTCACTCTTCTACCTTCTGCTCTTTCTTGATTTGCCTTTTCTCTTATCCGTTTCTGTATTATTCTTTCTTCTTTCGACATATCGTTATCAATAAATATTTTTGAATCTTTTAGTTTGTTCTTGTTTTTCATTATTTCCTGTTTTTCTTCCCATCTCATTAATTTGAGTACTGTTATGGGTATTTGTCTTTTATTCTTGATCTTGTACGCTGCCATAATTTTGTTGGTTATCATTAGCTTTTCTTGAAAGAACTTTTCTACTTTACTACTTATGTTTTCGTCGTTAAATTCTGCTCGTTTAATTACTATATTTAATTTTCTTTGATTTGTATTCATTTTGTCGATTTTGTTTTGATATTCTTGAAAAGTCGTATAATCTAATTCTGAACAACTTTTCTCTTAGGCATTTTTCAATATCTTGTCATCTAACCTCACTTTTTACATATTTAAGGGATATTTTTTCAATTTGCCGCCATGACAGTGGTCACATGAATCATGACATTTGTTAAAGTGCTTTTTCTTATCATTCGATATGCTGAATTCATTTGCCAAAAGAAATTTTCGGATATCTCAATTACAAAAATTTTTCCCATTTGATGCAAACTCTTTGCCGGTCACTGAATGAACACAAACTAAAAGTTTAGCGTGTCTAAGAAGCGCTAAGATTCTTTGATGCGAGTTCCGAGGCCGCTGTTTCAGCGATAACAATTCATATTCCGCAGTTTTGTCACGCACTACGATAACGAATGGTCATATTAGCGATTATTGTACAATATCACGAATTATAGTGACGCTAAACCCAGATGCGGCCCTAGCATAAGACAAATAACAATAACAGCAATATGAGAGAAAATGCATGAATACTCGTATATGCAATAGTTGCACCTCTTTTTAACTGTTAAAATTATTTATTATTACACATTAAAAAATATATCAACTGTTAGTTTAACTAATTACCTAAGTATATTAGAAAAAGAAAAGAAAACTATGGGCTACTTGCTGAGTTCTCATGAAGTTACGAAGGTCTTAAATTGCACTAAAATTCCCCAGCCTTAAGCCCGATGGATACTAAGAAGAAAACTTGTAAAGTTACTATACTTGTACAATTTTTTATGGTTAGTGTCCATCGGGCTTTAATCATCACTAAATCTTACCTTGCCTGTTATTGACATTTGACTCATTTTTAAAGGCAGTTATTCCAATTTCGATGTAAGCAATTTTCTATTTGTTTTTTTTTGCAGAACAAATTGTTCCTAAATGGTTTTTCATTTGTCAACGTCCGTTATTCGGGATTTGTTAGTTTTATAAATTTAGTTGTTGACATGTCGTTTATTTCTTTGATACTTTTGTCACTTTTGCTTTATTTGCGTGTTTTTTGAATATTAATGTTTTCAAATAGCATTAGATGAGATTATTTGAAATAATTTGTCACACATACCTACTAATTAATCATTGTAATTGAATTTCTAATTTTATCTACAGTGTGTCCCATCGAACAAGCTTTGTTTTTCCAAAACTGATTAAACGGATTAAAAAAATACGGAATTGCGTCATAATAATATTTCCAAAGAAAGCAAACATTATTTTTCAACTTTGACACTGTTGAGTTTACATACTACATGAAAAAAAAATGAAATCATAAATACGTGTTGTCATTTGAAATAATGAAGTTAATGGTCGTAACTCTGTATAAATCAAGTTATATTAAAATATGTTTCTTTAAACCTAAGTAAACTTAGACTTTTCCATACTATTGTTTGGCGCTAAAATTGCTTTTTTGTACGCAGCGGTTGCTATTAGCAGCGGAGTTAGAAGTTTAATTTCATTAATAATTAAGTATTGCAAAATATAAAATGCGCACGTTTGATAACATTATTGGTTTGTTTGGAGTTACGAGTTTGTCTCATGTGGATAACGATATTTAATTTAGTCCAGGGAAAATGTTATTTGAGTGGGAATTAATCGCGCAAAGGAAAAAAAACAGAGGTTTGTAAGGGGGTCTTTGCTGAATATAAATCTGGGTTGTCAGGATCCAGGCACCCCCCGCCCGCAATCGCGAAAACAATTACATTCTTTTGATCGACTATAACTCGCGAGGCCGTGTTCGTACAAGCGATTGAAAGTGATCGTTTTGCGGGGAATTTTGGGCGCTATAATCTTAGTCCTTTTGACCAAACTCGAAAATCGATATTTTCAAGATGTAAGCTCAAAATGCCGTTTTTAGAAACACATGAATTTGCTTAGATTGGCAGAAACCCACCAGTTTGTTTAGTTTTAGACGACCGACATTTTTGGTCCTATCCCACGAATTAATATGACAGACATTTTTCGAGTTAGGCGAAGAGGAAAATTTTAGAATTTTGCTCTCGCTATCCATTCCCGTGCGAAAAAGCGACGGATTGCCACGCTAGCGTAAAATTTTGGTGCTATCCCACAAATTGCACAGATCGATACTTTTTGAGGTACAGACCAAAACCTGCTCGGGTTTGGATCTGAAAATGACTCTACTCCGTTATTCTCTTTATCTACATATCGTCTTCACTTCGTCTTATGTAACCGTACCATTTTAATCGTTTTTCTTCGTAGTTCTTCCTGTTTTGTATTTTTATGTTTATAATCCTGACTAGCCGTCTCACTGTACAACATCATGCCTAACACTCCACCTCTACCGTGTTAATGTTAGATTTATTGCTTTTGTTAGGCATCCATGTTTCTGATCTATTATTGTTTTATTTTTCTTTGTAACATGTTTGTCCTACATGATTGGATTTAATTATCTCAAGCATATCCGCGTTTGTTTTAAGCTTGCTTTGATTTCTTGTTCTGAAATTGAATTTTTGAAATGATAGTTCCTATAGTAAAATTTAAGAGGAAAATAGCTACCACGTTTTGATCATGCAGTGTGCATGTGAATAGCCGTATTTACACAAAGAATATGATCGCGAAACGAACCACCATGGCAACAGAAACGATGTAATTCAATACTGATTGCCAATAACGAAGCAGTCGTTAACAGTACACGTGATTGTAGAACTGCGTAGGTTGGTGACTGTTAGTATAGGTACTTAAATCTGTCAGTTCCTATTATTGTTAGGTTTGAATAAACTATTCTTTCTAATCTTATAACTAAGATCTTTTTCATATTGGGCTATGACTACTTGATGGACTGCGAAGTTCAAAGTTTATAAGTATTTTTTTTGTATTCTCATTTTTGTTTCCATTTCCATTTTTCAATGTTTGTTCGAGATATATTTTAAACAGCGTTGAGGATGTGAAGACCCTTTGATGTTTGAACCTTTACTTATTTTATGTATTACTTTTATATTCCCTTTGTTGTTTTCGTAGACGTCTATAGTTTGTGCCTTTTCTGCGCCCCCTCTTTTTTTAAATGTAAGTTTTCGACCAATATTTTTAATTGTGTTTATTGTCTCTTCACTGTTTTGTAAGTTCCTTCTATTTTTTGCGTTATTTTGTTTTTCTTCGCTGTTCTATACTTGAAATTTATTTCTCTTCTGTTAACAGTTTTTATAATATTCTTCCCAATCACTTAGGCCTGTTCTATTCTTCTTGTTTGTTCTGTATAGAGTTCGCACGCTGGTTGTCATATTTCGTATTTTTTTTGTTTATTATTTTTTCTTTCTACATATTTTCTTTCTGTTTCTATAGTTGTGTAACGACTGTTCGGTTTTTTCACTGACTTGTATATTATGGTTCATATTCACTGAATGCTTCTAGGACCACTTGTTTGATTTATTCTTTTGTTCTTCTTTAGAGGTCCTTTCATCTTCTATGTTGGATGTAGATTGATGAGTTCTGTTTTGCAGGTTGATTTGTACTAGTTCAAAGGGGGCGGGGCTAAATCAGGTAAATCAGGTTTTTCGTAATATGCCGTTCGGATGTTCTTGAGAATTGGATTCCAGGTCTGATAAAACATCAAGGTTCATGGTTTATCTCTCACCAATCTATTATGATATTTATTACCATCCAACAGATTAAGAAGACTATTTTAATTCTATGTTTAAACAGATCAACATTTAAGTAGTAAACACGTCAAAAATAGTAAATTATAATACAAACAGTAATATAGCACAAATTATACAGGCTTAACAACGGACCACTAACCACCAACAAACACAGAGAAGAATTATAAAAAATGTCAACTTCAGCTGTTTTTTAATCGTAGTTCCCATCGATCTCTTGGTGGTTCCTATGTATACTTTGCCACAGGAACAAGGTGTACGGTAAACTCGGCCTGCTAAAAGAGAGTCTCTTTTGTCCTTTGTCGATCTGATGATCTGCTCATCTGCTCAATCTTCTTGGTTGGTTTGAAGATAGGTTTGATACCCTGGTTCTTTAGAATTTGATGATGTCTGTCACTTTGGATATGTATGATGGATATTCGTGGGCGGTAGTGAATTGACTCTCGGATTTCATTTATCTTTCGATCTCCTTCCTAGTGTGCCCGTTAGCCTCAAACGCAGTTTTCAAGTGACAAGTTCCGTCTGAAGATTCTCTGATTCACAAGTCCTTTGAGCTCGTTCCGTCCGGGTCTTCATTATCCATACTTTTGGCCTGTCCTTGTGTGTAGGTTTTCTGTACCTGTGTGACCTTGCTTGTTTCTTTGTTTTTTTACCAGCACATCCAAGAAGGCTATTTGTTGTTTACCTTCTGTCTCCATAATGAACTGGATACTGGGGTGTTGGCGATTTAAGTGTCAAAGAAACTGATTATGCTTCTCTACGCCGCCCGTGTTTCTACACCACAAAAGTATCATCTACGTTCCGGAACCATGTCGTGGGCTTGTATTATACGGTCTCGATGACTTTCTTCGCTCTTTTAGTTTGAGTTGTATTATTTTTAGTTATAATATAGTCGATTATTGGTTCCAAGTTTGGTTTTTCTTAAATCTAAGGGCATTTATTGAATCAATTTGTTATTCTGTTTAGATCACATAGTTGTAGTCTCTCTCTATTATCATTAGTAATCTCTACTCCAAATGGTGCTACTGCATTGTTTCGTGGTTTCTGTTCTTCCATTCAAATCGTCTGCTAAGTAATTCTTGATTTTTCTGCACGTTTCGTATTTCTTCCTCTAAAACATCATATTTTTTCCTGTTAGTATACATTGTTTGAATCATTAAAAGCTTAAATTTCCTCAACTCTAGTATATTCAATTTTGATCGTATGCCGTTTGATTTTTCAGGAAAAGACACGGAAAACGCAATAACGCATTCGATTTTAATAACCTACCTTTGAGTTTCCATTTTTTTTCAGTTTAAAATTGCGAACAATGATAGCGCTAATATCAAATATTGAAAGAGCTGTTAACTAAAAAGAGAAAAAATAAATATTCATGATTTACCAAACACAGTACGCTCACTATTTTAAACGCATGAATGAAAACATTACGCGTGACTGAAATCCTTAACAAATTATATTGCGCAAAATATTGCTACTTCGTCTTTGGTTCCCGATTTCGAAACTGTATTAAATTTTAGACGAGTTAATTAATTTAATTTCTTTTTCCTATTTTGCTCATAACCTCAACATTTTATCTCTTTTGATACACTATGCAACAAGGATGCTTTGGGAAACAGAGTACGGTTCGTATTGATTGTGTTTGAAGTAACAGCTGTTTGGTGTAAAATCACTTTCTACATGAAACCGATTTTGTGTTTTGAAGTTTTACGGGCGTAAAGATTAATGTGAAGGTATTTTAGTTGCCATCTCTGTTTATTTTTATTTAAAAATGAAAGAAATATGCCATAAAGTAGAGACTAATATTATATTCCAATTTGAAGCTGTAGAAACTTTTATTTAACATCTTATAAACAACTGTTTCCGCAGACCTCTACATGTCCTCGTTACTGTTAAACTTGTAAGAATCTATAGGGAGTGTGGAATTTTCAACACATTTTCAACAGTTAGGTTATGAAAATAAAACATTTAATGTACGTACAATGACCTTAAAATTCGGGAAGTATCGTAAACACGATATCAAGATTTTTATAAAACTTGTTATTTATGCGATAAGTAATTACTGAGATACTGACACTAATTGTTTTTAACAGTGTCTCCTGGAATATTAATTATAGAAAAAATAGTTGTGAAAGGAAAATTTAATTTTTTATAACTTTCATTCGAACTATTTTTTCTAAAACACAATTTTATTTTTCTTCTTTATCTAAATCTTAATTTAAGGGACAGGGCGTGTCATTAGGTCAGAGGAAACGGGTATAAAAACACTTGGGTATATTTACACGTTAATTTTTTCCTGTGGCTTAAGTTTTGAGATTGTGAACCTGCCGCCACATTGTAATTGATTTTTTGTTAGTCAACATCTTCATAAATTACAAAATGTTAACACTAACGGTAATTTAAAAAACACCAGTTTTGAAAAATACTCAACAAATTAATAAACTTCCACTTTTTCTTTGAAAGTTCATTTTACACAAATTGAGTTTCGTTTCAGTCTATTAATCTGAGTGTTCGTTACTTTAAGAATACTTGGAAAGAGAATTTTTATCAATTGATGACGGTCATTCGCATTTAATCGGATTACTACATTATAATCCTCCGAAGAAAGAGAGGGAAAAACTGTGTTAGTTGCTTTAAGACACTCTCGATAGATGTAAAGTAGATAATAGATATCCTCACTTAAATACGCATTTTGTGTCCGGCTAAGGAGTTTAATGTATAATTTTCAAGAAACTGGCGATAATGTTACTTAATGTTTGAAATTAACTGTTATTCTCAAGATCTTTTTATGTCAAAATTTTTACATTGTAATAGTATTTAATATTGGCATTTATTGCAAATAAAAAAGTTGATAAAGATAAGGGGTACATTTTATGAAAGCGCTAAAATGTGATTATTTATTACCTAATACAATACGCTTTTGGAATTACTTTTTACTTCGAAAATTTACATTTTCACACTTTTTACGTCTAAATAGAGAATAAGGAAAAAAAATGTTTGTCAAATTTTAACATATAATAAAGTAACATTTTCATAATCGATGTAGGTACCAGAATGGTCTTATTCGTATCTAGTTACGAAAAGTATATTTCTTCGTCACTTGTCAAATTGTTTTGAAAATGATAACTATGCTTCCACTCGATTAAAATTTGAGTTCGAAATAGATTTGATTTCTTTTTTTAACTTTTTTTGTCAAATATTGTATGTAACACGTAACGAAACACAATTTGAGGTTCCCACAACCGATAATAATTTAATAAAGGCTTTAGCCAATAGTATTATGAAATTTACAACAACTTAACAACTAGATTTATTAGAAAAACTTGCTTAATAGTGGTCAAAAAACAGAATTGTTCTTAACTGTTTGAACAACAAATAGTGCAGCAGTTCTTCACTTTAGGAGCGAGCCAAAACGACAAAACACGAGTCACGAGACAAGAAATACCCTAAATAATATAATATTTACACATTCTCCAACATACCCCCGATCTTGAAAGACTAGGTTTTCAAAGAAAAACAAAAATGTGGAAGTACAACAATCACAAAAAGTATTTGGAATTAAACCAATAATCTAAAATAGGGTATGGGAATTAGACAAATGGCAAAGTTCTGTACGAATAGTTTCCAGCGAAGAAGGAGGCATGATCTTCTTTGATGAAAACTAAGAGGCCATTTTGCAAGTTTGGATTAGGTTAGGTGGCCAAAGACGTTTCAATAGGAAAAGAAATGACAAACTCGCAACTAGTTCCAAATGAGCTGATATTCTTACAAATACGATTTAAGCAACTTTAAACCTCGACCCTTATGGAGCTTAATTAGGAACGGTCTGCTATAATCAATTCCAGTAATATTGAACGGTAGAGCAGGTTGAATACGGGATTCTACCCACGATTGATTCATAAGTTTTTGGAGAAAAACCATAACAACCCAATCAGTGGTGAACACCTTGTTTCACAAGGCCGCGTTATTCAAAATTGATTACGTAGAGACGATAGAATTAGCTGAAGTTTAGCGTGCAACATTTGAAAATGTTCATAAGTAACAATTAATCTAGCAAGATTAGAAGAGGGCGCCTTTTATATAAATGAAATGGCGAATTGTGAAGCCGCCTTTCAACGTGAAAATAGCATCAGGCCATGACCCATCATGATCGATAAGCCAATATGGACCATACCACCGCAGATTAAAAGATTTTAAAACTTAACGAGTAACTCGTCTCGATAACAAATCTTAGTACGTACATGTTCCCAAATAACACATAAACGCTTTTTTGAAAAGACCAAGTCAGACCAAGAGTAGTTTTAGGTCCGTGAGAACCAATTTCAAGAATTCCAGGATGCATTTTCGAATCAGGAAATTAGGATAGTTTGAGATCCATTTCTAAGAAATGGTACTACCTGTATACAAAACGCTTGTTACATCTCTGCGAGCTTTTACAATGTAATCAGCGCCTGTCAGAAGGTCATCGACGTAATTCAAATTACAGTGTGTTTGAAGAGGCGACAATGGATTTTTTGGTTCAGGGATGACTCAAACAAAGCGAGTTTTTTTGTAGAATTGGCATGTTCGGTCTTAGACAAACTTGGTGTACACATGGTAAATGAAAAATTCTTGGGTGCCAATTAACAAATCGATTTCACCAGAAACGTTGAACGACAAATCAGATAATCGAATGTTATTAGGAATCTTAAGCCTACTGCAATCGATATTAAATCTAGGTATTATATGAGATGTTTTGTTCAAAATTAAACATGAAAGAGAAACTTGAAAATTTGAATTGTGTGCGCAAACTAATATGTCACATCGTGAACGAATAAGAGAAGATGACTTGGTTATTTCATTTTCTGTCTGAATCAAAAATTGTAACAGAAGCCGTAGTCAGTGTAACGTGAGCTGCATTTTGAACGTCGAAACACTTAAACACGATTCAGCTCAAGCATCTACGTTGGTCTCAGATTCTGGTTTTACCGAAGAATTTGCTATATAGCGACCGAAATATGTAGGAAACTATGGTGTTAATTTCTACATGTTCGAAACGGTTACTTTGAGATACAATGCGACAAAAAATGACTTTTGTAGAGACAGTTGATGCAAATCTTTAACTGGACCGTGTCTAGATGGTAACCGTAGTTGCCAACGTTTCAACATCTATCGTTAGCAGATTCATGAAGGCGAGAAACTTGAAACAAACAAACGAGAGTTTAAGATAGACTGTTAAAAGTCAGGTAATAAACTTGTCAACCAAGCCAGATTCTAGACTGAAAGAAGTTTGGCTTTACTTAACCTTTGATGAGAGGTTAATTCCAAAAACTTAAAGGATGTCAGTCTTCATATAACACACGTTCGGTCGTGATTAAGAATAATTTAAATTTGGTTTAGCTTGAATAACTTTAAAATACGGTTTATTTTGCAAACTATCCAAAAAATTATCGGTACTTGTGATGCAATTATTGAACTCGTCAAGATCTGGAAAATTCTAATCAGAGCTGTTCCTTAATGATTCCCATTCCCGGGATGTAACCGTCAAGTCAAGTTTATTAGACGTAATGTAAATAATGATTGTTTCGAATAATTGCATGTCAGTGGCAAGGAATTCCAAAAAAGCAACGAACAAATCGTCAGAAAAATGGCGTAATTTAATTGAAGCTTCCTTAGTACAAGTGTTTAAACATTGATTATAAACTGTGGTCTAAATCTAAAATTGATTTTAAATGATTTCTTATTAATATGCCCGACTGATCATACCTTGCACGAATTGACTATCAACGTCTACCGACGAGGGACAATTCCTTCCGCCGCCGCCGGGCCATACTGTCAACAAAGAATATTATTTGAGCGTTATGCGTCAGTTGCGTGAAGCTATTCGTCTGAAATGGCCGGAATTATGGGAGAACAACTCTTGGTTTCTTCATTACTATAATACACCATGTCATACTGCATTGGCGCTTCGCGACTTTTTTGCCAAAAATTCGACTAATATCGTTCCGCAACCACCGTATTCGCCTGATTTGGCCCCGTCCGACTTCTGGCTATTTAGAAAAGGCCAATGCGGGGACGTCGTTTTGACGCGATTGAGGAGATAAAAACCGAATCGAAGAAGGTCTTGAAGGGTATTATACCGGAAAAGACTTTTCTGACTGTTTCGAGGACTGGAAAAGCGTTGGAAAAAGTGCGTTTTTTTGGGACGGGGATTACTTTGAAGTGGGTGAAATTGATTTGGAAGAATAAATAAAGAATTTACAGTCTATAAACAATTTTATCTTAATTTTTGATCACAATATTACATTATATTTTTGATTTTTAGTAACAGAGAGAAGTCGGGGCAAATGTAATGACATTCTCAAGACACAGATTACGCCGGTGTGAATCGCAAATACGAATATAAAATAAGAATAATAAAGAAAGTTCATGAAAAATCAATTCTGACTATTCTTTTAGTTTCTTCAGTGACCACAATCAGTGACTATATATCCTAGACTTTCAACCGCTTTAATTGGGGACCAATACCGATAGATGTCGTAGGACTAATAGGAGTCGCATCGCCACTTACAGTGGCGTAACTATAAAGCATTTAATAAACATTGAAACTTATTTAAAAATTCATTTTAATTCGTTTATTGGTGTGTTTAATTATTGAAATATGTAACAAAGATTCCGTAAACATGCACACGACATCTATCGGTATTGGTCTCCAATTAAAGCGGGTAGAAAGTCTAGGATATATAGTCACTGCCACAATTTAAAAATATTTCTAATTATAAACTGACTACCTGTCAACTTTGATATTTTAATGAAAACATACATTTTTAATTTCATAAATACCTGCTATCCGGCAACTTCGGGCTTTTGGAAAGCTAACACAAGTAGATTTCTGCTTGCAACAGATTGCGGAGGGACGAACTTCGTCAAATTGAATGAATGGGTTAATGATAAAACTTTTAGTAATGCCCTAAGAAGGACTCGGCTATGCTTACGCTTACATGATTCTTTCAATACTTGTCGTCAAAATGGATCGTCGTAATTCTTTTCTTACAAGTCAACCAATTGGAAACTTTTTCCGCCAAATTTAGGCGATAAATGGTTATTACTTAAATTTACCAACGAAAATTTATATCGGAAACCACTTTAGTTCCAGTACTAAACGAGCTCTCCGACTCGAGAGCGAAGACTCACCATCAACAACACGAATCTCCCTTTTTGTAACATTTACGTAGGTACCGTTCGTGAAATCGATGTCACTCGAAAAATCTTGAAACGCAATACACAACTAATGAATTGAAGAATACCTCGAACCGATTACTGCGTACGTAAAAAACTGAGTTAGCAAAAGCTTAGGTATCAAACTGCATTAGCAAAGATGTCAATTCTATAAAGGCGAAAAAATGGTTTATTGAATAAGCAAAACAATTATGATGGAAAGATCGAAATAAAAATAACATTAACCTAAAATGGATTTCTAGAAAAAAACCTTAATAAGTAAAGAAATAATGTACGTGATGGAATTTACATTTAAAAGAAAACACTTTAAATTAAATTATAAGTGTCATTTTATAGTATATAAAAAAAATTCATTACACTAAAACCCAATAAAATACGTCTATCCCAAAACGAAGGTTAGATTTTATTTAATCATTTTCGACTCCTAAGTTGTCAACTTGGTTGTTATCGCCCTAAGAGTGAATACAATTTAAGTTGGCTATTTTACATAATTACTTAAAAAACGTGAAATATCTGAAGGTCGATATTGACCCAAGAAAGTGTTTAAAAACCTATATATCGGAAAGTATCAGGTTTTGAATAAGACTCGTATGCATACAGTATATAACTTATGGATGTAACGTTGCCCATTATTTTACATTGATGAGGTTGAAGCTCAATTGTGAAACAGAAGATAAATGCAATCGTATTGATGTAAATAAGATGGACATAGAATAAGAATTCCGACAAGCTGATACTCCGCAAGCTTGGAAATTGTTTCACAAAGTAAATTTGTTTTGCTTAAACATTTGAGGTTAGATTTCTTCTCGATAATTTTAGTGTTTAGTGCTTTTCAAATAAAAAACTAGGTAACCTATTTGCATTGACGATATTCGTGTCATTTTACTATACTGTAATATGATTCTCATTGCTTTAAACCTTAACCAGAGACTACAGTACTATTCTTAATTTAGTAACGCTAAACGTTATTCCTTATACTGCGACTGTGCAGTAACATAAAAGTAACGGAAACTATTAATCGTATCATAATCACAAAATCATATTCTCGTATTACAGTGCCACAAACGTCATTGATTTTTAGGGTAACGTCAATGTCACCGTAATAAGGGAATACGTTATCGTTATAGAAATTTATGTAGTAATGTAATGTTTAAAGCAATTTTAATTGAAAAAAAACAGTGAAATATATAGTTGTACATATAGCGCATTTGTAGAATAGTGAACTTACACTCGAGTTCTCTCATTCCTGAAGAGTCCCAAAGTACGAAACAGCTGTCGGGTGAGTCTCCATCGAATCATAAGATACGATCTTACGATTTTACGATATTACGATTTGTAAGTATAGAATTGCAGTATTAGTTGGCTATAATTATCGTAGAATCGACTTATGTAACTGCTCTTACTTATCTGTCGACAAGTTGCTTAATGCGAATGCATTAACGGACGTGATCGTTAACACGAGTGTCAGGTGTCGCAAAACTTACTGTTCGAATATGATGTGCCCTCCAGTAGGGAATAGAGTTGACAGCACGCGTTTGTACAATAATGAAGTTACACTCGAGTTCTCTCACTCCTGAAGAGTCCCAAAAGAACGAAACAGCTGTCGAGTCATTCTCGGTGTTTGTTTGCTATTGTACAACCTCTTGCGAATTCTCAGCAGGAGATTTGAAATTTTTATTTTTGTTGGCTATAATTATCATAGGATTGACTTTTATAACTGCTTCTACTTATCTGTCGACAAAGTTGCTTATTGCAAATGCATTTACGTACGTGATCGTTAACACGAGTCGACTCTAGGTGTCGCAAAACTTACTGCAGTAAAAATTTTATTTTTTATTTAGAACGTCTGGTTCGATTCTGATTGCGGTAACTTTTTGTTAATAAAAATATCAATGTTATTATTAATACAGTTTTTATAAAATGAGTTTAAGCTATTTTCAAATTGTTAAATTCACTTTGAAAATTGTATTATAATATCAATAATAAAAAGTTAATAAAAAAATACTGCAATCGGAATTGAACCCTAGTTACTGACTGAAAAATATTACTAAGCGACAAATTAACGAATTTGTCCACGAAATAACTTGTTTTACTGATTTTTTTAGTAAAATACGCTTTGAATACTTGATTGAAATAAATCCATTCCTCTTAAGTGGGTCAAAATTTTTAAACAATAGTAAATAATGTCAAACCCACTGATAAAAACTTTAATATTTAATAATAAAAACCCGACAATTGTTTTGGCTTAAAAAACTTCGGCCATTATCAAGGCAATCGGTAATTTATACAAAGTAACAATATGTTTTATAAATAACGTTAAGTTAATACTCATTATTATCTCATCAATTTGTTCTGTTTTATCTATTTAACATGATATGTTGTTATTTTTTGTTAAAGATATACGTTAATTTTGATTTTAATGTAGTAAATGTCTATATCAACTTTTCCGTCGGACACACGGTATATACACAAAGTTTTCAATATTTGCATTATAAACAATATACATTTTTAAAAGTATTTTTCTTGTCATTTCTAGTACACCGTACCTGGAAGTCGTGTCACAACTGATTGATGTGTTAAAATAATATTCTCTACGTCACCGTAATACAAATCTAAAAGATAATCAGATCCGAAAGGAAATGATTGATATCAATATTAAACTAAACGATCAATTGTGTTACTACAATTAAATAAGATAATTAAATTTACGTTAATTAAGTCGGTAGTCGTTTGCCGCACATGCTTATTTTCTTTATTGATTATCCTTTTATTGAAAGTAAACTAATGATGCATTGTTTTGACCTTATTAACCCTCGTCAAGTCTGTTAACAACTTTTAAACTCATCTTCGCTATGCACACGCCTAACTATTTTTAACTATCAAACGTATCCGTGATTAATTATACGTTTGTCAAGGGAACAAAAAAACCCGCGATTCAAATTACACTTAATTTTTAACCGAATCGAGTGGTTTCTTTTTACACATGCTTCACATGTTAATAACACAAAGGGTCGAGTGCAACGGTGCAGTAAATGCAGTCTAAGTTTTTTTATTTGATATTTTTTTGTAGTGTGTAGACTATTCCGTTGGAAATTCAGTTCCATAAGAAAATGGCGCTATTGTTCAAAGTAAAATGGAGTACTAAATTTAGGGTTTTCACTCAGGGGTTTATTTTGTCTTCATCCAGATGTTAATTTTATTGCGACACGAAGTCATTATTATTATTGATTTTGATAAATGGTGAAAAATCTAAGTAAGGGTTTCATCGAATCTCAAATCCTTTTTGAATCCTTAAGTATGAATGTTTCTCGATTTTTCATATATTGTCATTTTACTAAAAGTATTTATTTAAACAAATTGTAATTTTTGTTTTATAATTGAAAGTAATAATGAGTGTAGTAGTAATAGTCTATAAATCACTACTTCACTATTTTAAGAAATATTTGTGTAATGCTAACTAATTTTTTCCTTCAAAGTATCAGAATTCAGGAAACTTTTTATCGCCTCCTGAAAATATTTAGGATCTGTTGAAAAGATTTAATAGAGCCTTCTGTCAAAGAATTTTCTCGCCTCTTGGGTTCATTTTAAATTTGTTTAATCAGAGTTAGAATAGAAACAAGTCCTACTTGATTGAGATCAATAAACAACCAATCAGGGAAGCCCGTGAAAGCGAATTATTTTCAATTGGAACTTTAGCCACATCCACAGAATTACATTTCTGACTTGTAGATTTAAAACTGAAAGTTATTGTCAATTTTTTTAATTTGGTGGAAAAATCCAAAAAGCGAAAGTTATTGAATATTTCTTTCAAGCCGATGAAAGAATAAATGGAGAATTTCAATTTAAGGTTATAAGTCATTGAGTGGATGTGGGTAAAGTTCCATTTGATAACAATTCACTTTCACAGTCCTCTTTAATTGGTTTTCTATTGATTTTTTGTTATTGTATGTAGTAATACTTTTTTAGATAGCTGTGAGGACCCATGTGAAGTTAGCCATAAAAATGAGTTTTACTGTTACGTTGTATAAATATGTTCTATATTGAGTTAAACTAAACTAAAACAGCAATTAATCAACACAAATAATTCTTATTTTAACATCTGTTTATAAAAAAATTCTTTAAACAAATTTCATAGTGTGGATTAATTGTTATGCACATTTAGCAATAAATAGTTTTATAATTATATGATAATATTTTTAAAACAAATATATTTGATCTCAAAGTTATGGATATGTGCGACATTATAGTCCATACATAGAGTACGTTCGAGGGTGAATTTGAACGTGTTGACGATGATCAATTTTTAGGCAAATTTAGGAATAAATATTTTTATAATTATAAATACGATATCAAAGAGTAAAAATTTTTATATTTTTAAACGAAGATATTTGGTCACAAAGGCATACCCGCGACATTATAGTCAATACGCAGATTACGTTTGAGAATGATTTTAAATAAATGTTACGAAAAAATTGTTTTTATTTTTTCGTTTCTGTTTTTTTTGTATGTACCCGTAATGTAAAATTTTTGTACAAAAAATGGTAGAAAAATGAACTCTGGAGTAGATCATATTTATGTAGAACGTTAATGGAATAACCAAAATCAGTCTGGACATGCGCGTTTGTAAAAAAGTATTTTATAACCTCACAAGGGAATTTAAGAAAAAAAAAACCTTTTATGTACCTTGCACACGAAAACTACTGTCTTTTTTAAGGGGTTCTTCAAACCAAGTGCACGATTACGAACTTCAGTGGGAGTATTTCAATAAAATGAAGTATCTGGTTACAAGCAACATTATAATACTTAGATTGCAGATATACCAATTGCTTGATACTACAGGTCTGCTCCGGAATGGCTTTTTTATTAGTTGTTTTTGTCTTCTTAGTAAATTCCATGTTTAAATCCCATTTGATGGCTATCGAAACTAACTAAACCATTCTCGAACAGACCTGCAATATTTTACAACCTTTACGTTAGATACCTGTCCTATTTTACAGACCATTTTAAACTAAACTAGTTCCATCTAAATTCAGACTGAAAGACCATAGTTGGTTGGAGTTTCCTTCTACATTCGCTAACACGAGTGGTCAGCTTCTTTAGAAGTTCTTCCATCTCTGGCGTTGGATGTAGACTGATGATTTCTACTTTGCATATTGTAATTATACTGGTTTAGAATGTTGATCATCGTAAGGTGTCGTTCGAGTGTCCTTGACGATCGGATTGCAGATCTGGTTGAGCTCGAGCTTCTGAATGTTTATGGATTTCGATACCTATCTAACCGATCTGATGTGTCTTTCTGAGGACATTAGCCGTCTCGACCATAATCGCTTCAGCATCTTCGTCCAGTAGGTGTCTGGTTGCTGCTTCCGTGCTGGAGATGATATCTTCGACTAGGGGCAACTACAAAATTGCATCCGTTGGTCAGCACTTTCGTCTCATCCTCTGTGAGCACTTTGTCTACCTCGAGTTGACCATGGTCATGGTTTGAGGTCTTTGGCGCTTGCCTCATCTAGAACTTATTACAAATACAGCCTGCGAAGCGAACTTTATCAGTTTACATCCATAATCGGAGATGAAACGACTTCTGAAGAAGCCAACTACTCTTCTTAGCGAGAACTCGAACCTACACGACACTAGTTCAACAACACCTTCAACCTATCCTTCTAAACACGTGATAAAAAAATATTTTTACAAGTAAATTTAATTTTTAAGCAAAATGTGTGTCTGACGACATCTCGTGTATGAACATTGACACGTATGATTAGTATAAACTAAGAAAATGCCAACAGTTACTTACTTTTAACTGTTGGCATTTTCTTAGTTAATTTTTTTACTTCATTTTGTAGGGCACTTAGGTCTGATGACGCCGTTAGGCCTCTGTAAAATATACCATTACTTTGAAAGTGTTTTTTTAAGATAACCCGGATTACGTGGACTTAGAGTACTACGTCAAAAGCTATGCCGTTTTAGGAAGCATTTTGTGATTGTGCGTCATGATTTGTCGAGCAAATTAAAAACATTACTATGACCGAACCAGTTCCGTTTAGATTCTGGTCTAAAGACCATCGTTCGTTGGAATTTCATCCTAAGTTTCATTAACACGAATGGTCAGAATATTCAGAGATCGTTCTATCTCTGGTGTTGGACGTAGACTGATGATTTCTACTTCGCAGATTGTATTTATAGTGCTTATAATGGGGCGGTACTTGCTTGGCACCGGTCAAACACGGATCTTCGTAAGGGGTTATTTGGGTGTTCATGAGGATCGGATTTCTGATCTGGTTGAGCCACGGGATTTCTTCCGCTCTGTTGGAAGTTTTCTGGATCTTTATGACTTCACTAGCCAATCTCTTGTGATCTTTTTAGCCGTCTCGATTCTGCATTTTTGTCCGGTAGGTGTCTGATTGCTGCTTCGGTTCTGAAGATGATATCTTCGATTGGAATGTGACTAGGGCTAACTGCAAAATTGCCGTTGCTTGGCACTTTTGTTTCATTTTCTGTGAACACTTTGTCTATTAGGTTGACCGTGAGTCTCGACTACTTATTTCTAATTTTTGTTTGTTTTTGAAGTATATCACAATATACACCTAGAACAAAAGAGTGTCTTAATGGAAATAGTCTATTAATGATAAAATTGTAATATATTGTAGGAACCTGTATATGTAAGATACCTGCTGTGAAGTTTTCAACATTGTGAAAAGAACTAAGCGCATTTTTAACGAAATCTGGAGTACATGGCAACTGTCCATGAGGTGGCGACACCGACTATCACTTTCTCTTAATGAGTGCGATTAAAACCTTAAGACACCAGACTAGAAAAAGATGCAGTAATGATTGAAAAATGACACTGCGCGCCCTAAACATATAAATTTCCAGCTCATTCTTTTGTTTACAACCTCTTTGTTTTTGCGACGTACCAAATTTGTTTATTAGTTATTCTACAAAACAGGTTCTATTCACCGCCTGTTCTCTGACAGCAAATACGAAGTAACCTAAACTTTTTGAAGTGTATATTTTTGAGTTGGGCTTTACACTATGACGTCACGTTTTACGCGCAGCTTTGTGTCTTCCAATGTTGACTTTACTCTAATAATTTTTACAAAAGTTAATATTAGCGTTAATAAGCAATCGACGATTTTAATAATTTTTTTTTAATTGAAACTACGAATTCTTGTCTGTAGATGGCATCAGAAACGGATTCTAAGTATTAAAAATCTGGTTTACTTTACCGCATTCGTGTTGTAAAACAGTTCCAAACATATTCTGAAAATTCTTATTTAATTTTAATTAACTTTTGGTTATGCAAAATACATCCACTACCCACATTATTATTTATTGTTACATCCAAGAAATAACTAGTTCGTTGTTTGATTATACAGATTGAATCTTATTAAAAATAATTGTTTATTTGTTAAGCTTTTGTACTTTGGTTTCGTTTTCTAAGGTAGATTACATTTTATCACGATAATAAATTGTTTATGGCATGCAGTTCTAATTTAATTAAAGCTGAAGTTCCAATTAAATTTAATTTTTGTTTATAATTTTTTTATAATAAATATTACACACATACTTGTCATTGAGAATAAAGTTATTTTTATACATTTAAAAGTAGGAAAATATTTATAAGAATCTCTAGATTGCAGTACTTCTTAATGTAATGTAGTTCTCCTCCTGCTAACGAAAGTAGTTGTGTATGGTATTTTCAAAATATTAAATTTTGGTACTAAATCATTGTGTCAATCAAAATCCACAAATTTGTAGTCCGGTAATAGATTTAAAATAATTTTCTAGAATTAAAGGCAACTTTTTTCCTCCAGTAGTAAATATAGTCGTTAACACGTATTCATACAATAGTGAACTTACACTCGAGTTCTCTCACTCCTGAAGAGTCCCAAGAGGATGAAACAGTTGTCGAGTGATTTTCGGTGTTTGTTTGCTATTGTAGTACAACCTCTTGTGAACTTACAGCAGGCGATTCGAGATTGTCATTTTTGCCAACACATAGTTGGCTGTGATAATTGAAGGATCTACTATGTAACTGCTAACACATCTGTCGACAAAGTTGCTTTTAATGCAAATGCATTTTCGTACGTGTGATGTTACACGAGTCGACACCTAGGTGCTCCAACACTTATTGTTCGTATAATTTTATTTAACACACAAACAAACCATTTGTTGGCGTAAGAATTAATACGTGAATATAAGCGAACATTGCAATAGTTCAAGGTTTGTTTGGCTAACAAATGATGTATTCTATACATTAATGCTAATTAATTAGAAACAAAACCAAAGTCAAGTACATTATTTTTCAAATTACTCAAATTAATTCCGCAATTTTCAACTCACCTTACCGTTATTAAATTGATTAAATTAAATGTCCATTTTGATTTTGGCGAAAATGAATGGGATTATAGTCCATTCAATTGAACCACCTGGGTCAATCTAATTTCTCACAAAATGTTCATTTTTGTCAAACGGAAGTGGAACTTATTTTGAAGATATAATTAATTTCTCAAAAGCAAACAAGTTTTTGGTAGTTTCTTGCATCTTAAGGATTTTAATTAAGTCAAACACCATAAATTTAAAATCGCAATTCGATGTTGAGGGTAGAGTGAAACAAAGAGATACATAGGAAGGGTATACAAATATAAATATCTATTTGACCATATAGTATGGCCAATTCCTTTGACCATATAGTATGGTTAATTTTCAATTTTTGTTTATATTGTATTCCTCTTTTTCTTAATTTCATAAACTAACCCATGAAGCAGTGTACAGATAACATTCACACAATAATGAATGTAATGCAAAGAATAATAAGAAAAAGGAAGCAACTGTTTGTTACTCTTACTGATTTGAAAGCAACTTTCCACGACTGAGTGGGACATACGGAAATCGGTTTTTTTTGTCAGTATTATCTCCAAATTTAAGCGCCGAATGAGATAGCTGGTGTAATAATAAACAATTTGACGTAAATAGTTCAAAAAAATATTTTGTAAATTTCAAAAATAAGATTTATTGGTAATCTATCGCTTATGTTCTCTTTGTTCTGTTAGAACCGACCAAATACAATACGCCCCATAGCCCAATTGGTCCGTACGTGCGACTTTAAACTAAATTTTACGGCTGATATATCACGGTTCAAATCCCGAGCATACTATTTTTTTATTTCTTTTAGACTATTAAGTTTTGTGGTTTGTTTTTATAAATCATTGTTTGCTTTTATTCTGCATTTTTAGATTATAAATAAAACGTAATACTTGGGATTCGAACCGTAATATAATATCATATCAGCCGTTCAATTTTGTTACTACTTTATAGTCGTACGTGCTGACCAACTGAGGTACGGGCCGTATTGCATTGGATCGGCGTCTAATAAGAACCTTACAACTATTTTTCTTATTCCACGAGCTATATGTCATTCGGCGCTATAATTTGGAGATAATATTCACAAGAAAATTCAAAATATCTGAAAAAGTAATAAAACGGGGTGATAGTCTTAGTCTACTTCTACTTACAACAGTGATGAGCAAACTTTAATTGAACACAAGAATAAAAACATAACTTCTGCAAATACAATAGTGTTAAATAAAAATATATAATCTATTGTCTGCCGATGATAACACTTATAACAGACACAAGGAAATGAACACCACAAAAGAAACAAAAATAAACAGGAATATATAGACGTCACAACACCTCGACTTAGTAATAACTGATGGTGGAAGAATAGAAGTGGACATGACACACAGAAAACATAAATACGAGAAATATTAACTAGCAAATTTTAGATCAAGTGAAATTTACAATACACAGTACAATGGCGAGGACAACACCATTAACATGCAGAAAAGCACACAATTAAGAATACAGACGGGTAGGATGGCGGTGAGGAAAAAATTAATAAGAGACAGGACAATGCGATTATATATAAATGTTTGAGAGAAGATATAAAACAGAGGATCAAGTGTAGACAGAAAGGTAGGAGATTGGTTTTGTGATGGAGGAGGTGGAGCTAAGAAGGGTTAAAGGATGCAGTATAGAGGAAGAGATGACAAGAAATGATAAAGATGAGCAAAGTCAGTAAAAGAGCGCAAAGATACGAGACGGAAAGTATAATGAGATATATCGTCAAGTACTTAATGGGTAACATGAATTTAAAAGTTAAAAGAATAGTGCTTTAGATTTGGAAACTAGTAAACTGGTGGGATGATGAAAAATAAGGTGTAGAATACGTGGGGATAGTAGGGAAAGTGTAGAACATGTGCTGAAAGAATATGAGCAGTTAAGAGGCGGAAAGAACGGTAATTCTAGGAGAAGGAGGGAAACAAGTAGAGTGGACGAAGGAAGTGCTGGAAAAAGGGAAAGAGTTAAGAGGAAAAAGAGACTGTTTTTAATTAAAGAATATATGATGTATTTTTTTTGCTTTTGTTGTTTATGTTTGTGCAGTTATAATAAACAAGGTGAATTGCCTGCAATGTGTCAAAATTGTGACGGGGAATGCAGCAACAAAGCGAATGTTCTTGAGAATGTTTGCTCCCAAAACTTTAGCGGTGGATCGAACGAGGTGGAGCCTGTCCTTTTCAACCCCACACAAAGTCAAATTCAAAAATTTTGGCCATAACATCAAACGAATTATTCCTCACAACGTCTAACTTGACCACAAAGTCAAACGGCGCTCATTTGATAAATTGCGTCGAACATAATGTCAACCTTTAAAAATGGCCACAACGTCAAACGTGAATACAGCTCCGTTAGGAAGCATTTTTTGTAATATGTCTAATAAACATATTAATTAATGTTACTTTATTTTTCTATGATCTTGATCTTTTTATTAAACATTGTGGTAGCTAGGGCAACGTAGTTTTGGTCCTAGCCCGAAAAATATTTTTCGGTTGACAAACGATCATTAAAATAACTAAATTTGTATATTTCTACATTATTTGAAACATTAACTAATTAACAAGAAGACCCAAGGATTCAACAAAACAAACTTTATATAGTGATAATAATTAACTAACCATCCAAGCTTAAAAATAATAATTACTAATTATGAAATTAGAACCTATATAAAAAAATTTCATGGCATCTCGATTGTAATGAAATTACCATGGTTAACTTGATTAATTCGGGGCGTCATTTAATATTATTTTTGGAATTTTTTTTATACAGGCGAATAAAAAATTATGTATGACGCACGGACGAAAAAATAATAGCAATAATAGCTAATCGTCCGAACTTTATTTTTCCTACTTATTACATATTAATTATTTATGTATCGAGGCACTAAAGTTTGATTTTTCATAACGAATGTGTTCTAGTTGCAGAGGTGATAGCTGAGCCAAATAAAACACCTGAGTCATGAAAAAGACCTTTAGTGCCGAGGTACATATTATATTTTTTCCGAAATCCCAAAATTTGAACAAAATCTGACAATTTTGTAACATTCTCTAAGTAGGAAATGTAATCTGTTTTCGTTTTTATGTCAAATGATTGAACCGTGCATGCGCAATTCTAATATTTACGTACATTTTAGACATCTCTACCGGCGAAAATGTGAACGTAAAAATCGTCGTATAATGAATTATTTTAGTGCCGTTTTTATTTACTTTACCGACGAGTAAGCAGTGCTTGAGATTAAGGTTGTTTCGTTCACATTCGGAATTTTTAAAGTTTGACGTTATGGTCAATGCTGTTAATCGACCAAATGGACTTGCTTATTTATGAAATGACCTTCGTTTTACGTTGTGGTCATGTTTGACGTTGTGGCCAAAATAAAAATTTGACATTATGGTCCCATTTGAGTTGTGGTCAAAATTAGAAGTTTGATGTTGTGGTCAGGTTAGACGATGCGATCAATGATGCGTTTAACATTGTGGTTAAAATTTCCAATTTGACGTTATAAGTGTTGATATTGGTTCTAGACCTAGACCCATCATGATTCCGAATACTTAAATCGAACATGTCGCCGTGGTCCAGAGACAGCACGTTAAAAAGAACGCGCCTATAATTTTACCTTGACGGCGATGTGGAAAAAAATTCACTTACCTGACATTTTTTATTTTTTGGCAGCACTTTGCATTGTTGTCTTCGATATCTCAAAAGTATCGATTTTTGACGTTGGCGATGAGGATCAAGAATGTTGGGCGCTCAAAAAGAATTCGAACTTGTTGCCGTCCGAACTCCTCCGCGGCGCTTTATTCGCAAAAAAGCGCTGTAAACGTGACTTTGAAAAAATGGAGCGGTTTTTGGTCCATGTTTTAAAAAGTTTCAATCTGAGAAATTCACGGGATGGGACCAAAATTGTTGCCCGCAAAAAACAGCACATTCTGAGTACTGTAGCTTTGCATTTAGTCGATTCACCACGAGACGAAAATTTCAAAAAATCTCTTTGGTGACTCCAAAGCGAATTAATTCGGGGGTGGTACCAAAAAAGTCGAACGTCAAAATCTAAACAGAATGGGTGTCTGTGAAAACTCAGATTTATATTCAGCAAGGACACCCTACCAAGTCTCTGCTTTTATTTCGTTTGCGCGATTATTTCCCACTTACCCCCTTACCTCCTTCGCCCTCCGTTTTCAGCACAATTTCCCCGGACTATGACTTGTGATTTACCGGAAAAGGTAAAAAATATCATCTTATTTGTAAGAGATATTTTTTAAACCCACGTAATCCCTTAAGAAAATCAGTGGTATATATTGTAATCGATTAAACAACGAGTAATTCATATTAGCAATGATAATAGTATAATAGAAGGTAAACAAAATATGAGACAGTGTAGGAAACAAGTCGATGCACCGGAAAAGCGACAAATGCAAGAAACGCAAAATTATTAACTTTATTATTGTACAGATTGTTGTGGTTGAGTTGTAAATATTGATAAAAAAATACTACCGTAAATAGTACGAGAACGAGTCGGCATTTTTCTACGTAATTATATTATATTTTATATTTTCGGGCTGACACATCCAAATTATGTAGGACGATATTTTTTTTCAAACGTATTGTTCTTATATAATCCAGATCCTTGTAAAGTTAGTAAACGAACAGCGATTGGCTCTTTAACTGTTGACTCCGCCCCTCACTAATCTTTGAGTAAATATTAACTTAAATATCTACTGATAATAATGTTGTTATTGTGAAATGCTTTTTGTCAATTGGAGTTAAAAACAATGTTGTATCTCAAAATGTTATACAATATGGGAAAATGGTCTCATAAACATTTACGAGTTAATACTGTTATAGGTCAGCTAGCTTAGGTTAAAATAAAAAGCGATAAAACACTTATGTCTGAAGGAGTAGGGGGATCGCTCTCTAGCATATTGTAAGGAAAAAAAGATAAAAATTATCAATTTTAATATCAAAATAGAATAATTTATTTTTGAACTTATTATCAGACTTGACGTTACAGACGATTTTCTTGTTTGTGTCTGTGTAAGTGTTGTCAATTTTTTTACAATTAGCAGATTTGTGTAATGTCTATACTTGCACGGGGTAGACGTTAATTTAATATTAATTACCCATGCTAAATAAACACAATTACACCGTGTCGTTGAAAGTAAATCGTCGTGCTTGTGGATACAGTTACATTGTTGTTGTTTATAGTGTTTTTGCATATCTAGGAACAGGTGTGTCTGATAGGAATGTGTGGTTAACATGAAGTGGTATGGTTGAATATTTGAATATTATTGTTAATGTTTTTTGTTTCTTTGTTGTTGTTTTATCTTCGGTGATAAAATAATAATTTTGTAACATATACGTTACGTAACTTTTATATTTACCTACTTTAGAGATAAGATACAATTTTGATGTGAACAGTTTCTAAAGGTGAATTTAAGCTTTGATGCTCAAACCTAGTAGCTCATTTTATATTTGATCACTGAGGTTATCAAAATAGTACGCACTAGGTATGCAACGGCATAAAATATTGAACACGTTCACCGCATGTTTAATTAATAATGACGAAAATGCTAACTCATTAAAAGGTTAAAAGTAAAAGTACGGTACGTTTCCACGTTCACAACACAGTACGCGAGTGTTATAAATTATGAAAGTAATTGAAGCGGCTTCCAATTAATATTTCTTTTTTTCATTCATTAATTCTTACTACGATTACTCTAATTTCTTACATAGGGTTAACACAAAAAAAATGGATGTTACCAATATTTTTCCATATAGTGTCCCATTGATTTAAAAACAATAAACAAACAATGATTAATCATCCCAAGTGAAAACGTGAAAAACAAAATGAGTTTACATAATAGTGTTCATTATTATCGTCACTTGTCGTTAGAAGGAAATAATCAACATCATGGTCATAACAATAAAAGAACTATGAGGCACAACCATCCTCACTTCTTAACCCCATTTCACAATGTGAGCAGCGAAAGTTGTCCGGAATCGCCAATACATAACAATTTAGAACAAACCGGTCACAACGCGATTTCGTTTGGAGGTTCTTCTCCAAAAGCCGATAATGGTAGTTATTCTTCATCTCCCAAAGTTAGTTATATGCACAAACAACATAGCCATCATCATCACTCTATTCAAGAATTAATCAGACATTTCGGAAAAAAAGTTCATAATTGGAGATCGGAAGGTAGTTACCGAGATCGAAGATCTTCGTGTAGTGAAGATTCTCCAAAACCAGACGGTGACGAATTTCGGGGACGTAGTAAATCGTTGGATGGTGCTGCTGTTAAAAAACGTTACGCTTTCAGTGATTGTGCAGCCACCTACCGGATTTATGATACTATTTTAAAAGAAGGTATGTTGACTTTACTATCTATTACATTATAATTATCTAATCTTATAACGCGTCACATTTAAAAATGTTTCTTATCAATTACTTATCTTTGGGTAAATACTTGATGGCATTATTTTTGCGTATCAGAAAATTCTTTACATTTACTTTGACAAATTTCTGCTTCTTTTATATTTTTTCTTCTTTTTCTTCTAGTATCTATATTTTCTCCGTCTTCTTCTTTTCAATTTTTTATTATTCTTGTCTTCATTATCTGTTTTACTGGTGTTTTTTCTTTATTCTGGGTAAATGACACCACCACAACAGATGTTTCTACTCAATATATGTTAAGTACACTATCTACATTTTTATATGTGTATCTCTCCTGGTTATACCTTTTATCTCATTTTTGCCGCTTGTATTAATCTCTATTTTCGTTATTACTTTCTCTAATTCAAAACCAAACTTCTTTTCTAAATTCAAAAATGCCAAACAATTTTCTTTTCTTACTTCCTCTGTTCTCTCCTTCCTTGTCTGAATCTACTTTGTCCTTCTTCTATTGTTTATTTATGTGTTGAATTTGTTTTCCCAAAAACTGGCTTTCAAAAAATGTGTGATTATACAGGTTGTCCCATTTGAATATCAGAGGAAAGGCGAAGGTCTTTTTATAGTAGATGTATGCATCAACTTAGTCAGTTTATAGCTGCCAGTTTTCGAAATATTGTACTGTCAAAACGTCGCGGGTCATTCAGAAACATGAAAAAAAAATCACTCCTAAAATTTTCTGATTTTTTATCTAATATGAGATGCTGAGTAATAAATGATATGATAAAAAATAACGGTCTAAAACACTTCAAGGCCTACATTTCACAAAAACTTGTGGGGGCTTTATCGAGGCTAATTGTAAATTATTAATTATTATATTATTTGTTCGATCGTCAAGAAAATAACTATGGGTCTTTTAATTAATTTTTAATTGTAATTGTCGTCAATCTTGATGATTTAAATTACGCGACCCATGCGGTTTATAATCTACAATTAGTCGAAACGTCGGCCTTGATGTAATTTTAGACCGTTATTTTTGATACAATCTCCACCTAGAAGGAAAACACTTTTAAATTATACCAATAATTGGAGAAAAAAAAATAATCTTAACTAAAAAAAAAACTCAATTAACTACTTATTGTGCTCATGCGCGTGTGCTGTGATTTGCATTAACCCATTTTTTGGTGGAATTTATAAAGGAGAATTAATGACATTAAATTGTTTTGGTGTAGGTGGGTGGTGGTGCATTATAAGCTACTTATCCATTTTTGTTTAGCTTATTACTCAGAAATTTTTTGTAATTAGGCGAAACGTACATTTTTTGCTTTATTATAACGTGTTTTACGTTGTTATTTTTTGGTACGCATATTGGAGCCATACGAAATCTGTTTTTTTATTACACTACCCAAAATATAAGAGTTGCGTTTACGCAACACTGGACGAATACATAAATTTTGAGCCTTATAAAAGAGCAATAAAAAAAAACTGAATTATGTAATGGTGTTAGTTTGGCATTTGGCAGTAGCGAAAAAAGTTTCAAACTATGTTTTCTCTGAGAATTTTTATTCAACATACATACATTTAAATTTGTTTATCTTTACGGGGCATATTTTTGAACTAGTGTTGTCTAAAGGCCACGTTGATTGAAATTTCGTTAACACGAGTGGTCAGTTTCTTCAGAGGTCCTTCCATCTTCGATGTTGCATGTAAGATTGATAATTCTGCTTCGCAGGTTGATTTTATACTGATTCAAAGTGGGCGGGGCTTGCATCGTTTGGGTGTTTTTGAGGTTTAGATTTCGGATCCGGGTGAGTCTCAGGGTTTCTGTTGAAGTTTTCTAGATGTTTATGGATCTCGATGACCTTAACCAATCTGTTATGATTACTCTAAGGTTCTATCAGCGCCTAGGAGTTATCATTACAGATTGGTTAGGGAGGCCATCGAGATCATAAACATCCAGAAAATTTCAACAGAATGGAGACTCAACCAGATCGGGGCTCCAGTCCCCCAGAACACTCGAAACGACACCTTACGAAAAACCGGATTTGACTTGCGAAGTCACTAATCTTCATCTAACATCGGAGATGGAACGATCTCTGAAGAAGTGAGCGAAACGTTAGGATGAAATTCCAATTAATGACGCATCTTTGGACTCAAAACTAGACAACACTAGTTCATACATACAATTCTTCTTTTTGATGGAAAAGGAGTTTTTGCTACTGGAATAATAAGAGATGAAGGCGAATGATCTTTAGAGGCAGAGATGTCGCTCTCAAACAAAGCAAGTATGTCTTGTTAAATAGAAATGACAACTCAATTGTCACCGTAACTAGTAGACTTTGTAACGCAAAACCAATCAGTAATGTCAACAATTACACTGAAGAAAAAAAAAAGATAACTGCTATTCCACAGCCAGCATTTGTGGAAACACTATGGTATTTCGCTCGCATTCAATTGGTGTTAGATGCGTCATTAGTGACAAATATTTCCTTGTGTAAGTATTCAATCCTAGTACGGGTAGTGTTAATTAGTTAGTACAAGGTTTTGCGATTAATCAATACTTATGAACATTGGTTACCATTTTCACACTGTTTAATTTTGGAAGGGGTTTTTGTATCAACAACGACTACAGCCCTGGAATACGATATCCTAATACCACACATTTATGTATTTTATTTATTCGTATGGTAATACCACACATATAAATATCTGAAGTACATAATTATATGGTGCCGATTCTGGTTCATTGTCGGAAGTATTCGGCGCCTATCGGAAATGTCTGTGGAATGTGCCGGGGAATTTAAATTTGCAATTTTGGGTGGGTTGCTAGTATTTGGCTTTTATAAGTAATCGGCAGTATTCGGACAATGTTCCCGATCTATGGGTTATCGGTACCAGTCGGCATCATTGTGGGATGTGTGTGAGGGAGGGGAAATTTTGAATGTTGTGTGTGTTTACACTATTATTCATGTACCAAGTGTCTGACTAAGAGAGGTAACTCGCTGTATCTCAGAAACTATTTATCGTACAACTTCGGGAAAAAAATCTGTATAACAAAGTCGCATAAGAGAAACTGCTGAAAATTATTTTCAAGTTCCTACTTCACCAAGATGTAGCTTACAATAATAACGCAAAAACATCATTTTTCTATCATAAATGCACAGTAATAGTACCACAAAATTTAAATTTTCGTTATCTTCAGATTATTTTACGTCAGTTTGCTACAATACTTTTTCGTCTATCTTGTAAAATAACTGGTAGAACTGAGAAAGGAATGATGTTTTTTTGTGTTATTATTGTGAACTACTCCCTCTATTATTGGAGTAGGAAACTTGAAAATCATTTCCAGCAGTTTCTCTTATGCGATTTTGTTTATTTTTCCCTAAGTTATACTATTTATAAATATTTTCTGAGATACAGCGGGTTTCCTCTCTTAGTCAGACACCTGGTACATAAGTAATAGTATAAACACATTCAAAATTCCACCTACAACGATGCCGACTGGTACCGATAACCCACAGAGCGCGAACATTGTCCGAATACCGTCATTTGTTTATTATTTAAAATAACCCTCATCTAGAGGCCAAACGAATATAACAATTTAATTCAAATTTAATATTTAGGGTTTTCTAGATATTTCTCAGATGTACTTTTTTTTGTATTTTTCCTAACCTTAAAATGAAGGGTGTAGGTAGGTAAAATTGAAAAAAATCGATTTTCTCGAAAACGGCTCTAACAATTTTCATTTAAAATTCGCATTCGTTTTTCCAAACGAAATATGACATTGTCGGTTTTTCTCGTCATAATCCGTGGAAAAAAGTTTGGTAAGCAAAGCCGGAAGTGTCGTCATCTTGAAAATATTTTAGCCGAGTATCCCCTACTCTTGTAAGCACAGTACCAAATTTTTAAATTTTTGGTATCACTGGTTCTCGAGATATTGTTTGATTGACAGTTCATCTGCCGCACCCTGTATAGTGATTAATTTCATTTTATACGTTATAAAACATTAGAATTTCAGGTCATGTACCATTTCGACTTTTATTATACAATTTTATACCGCAAAGTCATCCTATAGAAATAAATATCTTCTGATTGATTGCGTAATATTATTTGATGTGACTTTTTTATCTTGAGATGTCGAATACTTCAATAAATTCCTACTGTATGAAAAATGTAGATGTATACATCAGAGACAATCAACATTTTTAATGATACCGTGTTTTGAATGCACTTCTAGTTTAACTTAAATATGACACTGCTGTTTAAATAAGATGTATGCAGTAATCAAAATGCAGTCAATTATAGATATCTACCAAACTAGGGTAGCAACGTCTTTGCGCGAAGCGAACAATGCATTGTGCTAAGTCAATCAATACTCTTGCCTTTGATAACGTTATTTTCGAAAAACCTCTACGTAAATGAAGTAACAAATGTAGCAAACTTAACAAGAACTAATTTTTGATAATCAATATAGTGAAGGGGTGCCTGTATTTTGTGTTTTGTATGGTGATTTCTACATGTAAAATAAATTATGCCGCTTCACAAACATAGGCACTTGTTAGGTAACCTCAAAATTTACAACTGATCGAAAGTAGACACCGTCAATCAGACAAAATGAATAAAGCGGCACAGAAAAATTTCCAAAGGTAACTAGATGAAAATCATTAATTTACACTTCGTATAAAGATTTAAGATAAATTGGATTTTCTCGTTTTCCACCGTTGTAATTACATGAAAATTGGAAAGCGAAAGGGAATTAACCACAGCATTGACAGGAAAGTTACCATGGAACAAAGTCGTAAATTTGCAATTTTTCATATTTATAAATTAAAAATAAGTTTTCTCTTCTAAAACTTCATTTAATAAAATTGTTAGTTTAGTCGGAATTTGTGGATTTTTTAGATTTTGACATCCTTGTTAAATCGGGATGCTTATAACAACCGAAAAGGTGGAATATATTATTGATCCCACTTTTCCTTTGTAGTAATAATATAATGATAAGAGAATTAATTAACTTTTCTAATTAGGTACGTTTCGTTGAAACTGAATTATGTTTACAGGGATGAAGAGATTCTGATCCTTCTACACAGCTTTATTAATTTATTATTGGTTCTTTTCGGTATATTTCTTACGAATAACAGCTTCCATTTTCGAATCTATTCTTCGTCGTCAGTTTTTGTTTATGTATATGTAATTGGAAATTTAAACAATAGAAAACTGTATCTCTTTTTTTTTGGCTTAATAAGATGTTTATCTACCTCTATTCTATAACCAGCACTTTAATTAATAAATAATTGTGTGTGGAAGGTTACCTCAACTAAATCACGTGTAAAAGACAATCTAAGTTAAATTATTAAACAATTTTTGTTGACAACGATGTCAACATTCAAAATAAAAAAAACAAAAGCACTTGCGACTGTACGACGTACCCACTAATTTTATAGTTGTTTTTGCTACAGTTGATATATACATTGCTTTTTATTTAACATTGCCATTGGATTTTACATGTTAATATTTCAATCCTATGTTAACACTTTTTTGGGACATCTGGTGTAAACCATTTATGTTAATTATAATTAATTGGTAAAATGTCTATTAGAAAATATTCTTATACTCATTTGTAAGTTTTAATTTAATAAAGAAAAAACAAAAAATATCGTCGGGAGGATTCGAACCGACGAGTCTAAGGGACTTTTGTAATTAGACTTGGTTGCTATGGTAACGAAATTGTCATTCAAATTTTGTTTATTAAGTTTGAGACATTTTATATTTTTATACCCTAAAAGGAAGAGTTCAGATTGTTTAGGAGTATGTACGAGGTGCTTCAAGTCGTGATGCGGCTTCATTTGCAGCTTGCATCCAAATCGTCCAGTACCAAGCAAATCTACAATCGTAAATATCGTTACCCATAGTAACAAAGTCAAATTACAAAAGTCTCTTAGACTCGTCGGTTCGAATCCTCCCCGAGACGATATTTTTGGTTTTTTCTTTATTAAATTAAAACTTACAAATGAGTATAAGAATATTTTCTAATAGACATTTTACCACTTAATTATAATTAACATAAATAGTTTATACCAGATGTCCCAAAAAAGTGTAAACATGGGATTGAAATATTAACATGTAAAATTCTATGGCCAATGTTAAATAATAAGCACTGTATATAGGATGTTTCGTAGCTCTGTATTTCCTTTCTTACGTCTTACCGTTTGACTTAATTTAATGCGGTTGTGCATAATTATACAGGGTAGCATAATATTATCTATGGTTCAAAGTAAGACATATTATAATAAAATAGGGTAGAATTTTGTTCAAAATGAATACATTACTTATGTATTAATGGTTTATTTTTCATTTATGTATTTTTTTATCTTCTACTTACAAGGGTAAGAACCACGTCAAATATTGCAATTTTCATTACGAAAAAAATTCAATAGAATTGGTTCACATACACTAAAATTAGTATTAATTAATTAATATATTTAATTCAGTAACACAAAGTGTGGTATCGTTTTAAAGGTCATAAAAAAGTATATTTAAATATGATATGATACATTGATTCCTTTTTGACACAAAATTCTCTATAAATTGGTACCAGGTTAATAATATACCCCTTGATGTTTAATCGTTTTCTAGAAATCCAATAAGTGTCTCCAGTGTATACTTTTTTTCATTTTTTATACACGGTGTCTTCGGATTGGGGTACTCAATAGGGAAAAATCATTATTATTCATTTTATGGCTAAAAGTCATTGGTTATAAAAAGTTCAAGGGATAAGTACCATTACGTATTATGTTTTACAACAATTTTATAAAACAAAATTATAAAAAATTCCAATTTTTAAAAATAAAATAATATAAAAATAATATTAAGTTAGCGAAAAAGTGTGTCGAGTTGTGAGGAAGTTATGTAGAATAATTTTTCAAAATTTGAATAGTTATTTCAAAATTTGTATTTAGAATTTACTTTATTTACTTATCCCTTGAAGCATTTTTATATTTTCCTAATTTTTATTAACACCTGTACATGTGATCTAAAAGTTTCTTATCGTGAATTCATTTTCTCAAAAAGCAGAACTTTCTATAAAGAATGACTTTTGATCGTAAAATGAATAATAAAATTTTTTTCCCTATTGGGTACCCCAATCCTCGAACACACTGTATTTAAAAAAAAAATTTGTCGGGTTTAAATCTGATTTAAGCTAAACCATCCCTGCCTGATTTTTATTTTAATTTTAGTGTAAACTATATTCCCAGATCCACCGTAAATCAAAGATATATAATGGGTCCCAGTACACTTCCTTGCGAAGGCCACAGTAGATAGGAAAGGTTGGTGTTAGATCACTGTCATATTTAACGAGAAAAAGCCGATTGGATAGATATGACTTTAGGAGTTCAAAATAATCCGTGATTGATTTTGCAAACTAGGCCTTTGTCACATCCAGGAAAACTGCAGCACAATATCTATACTATGTTTGTAGTTGCGTGTTGCTTGCGAAAGCTTCTGTAAGAGCATGATGCTTTCAGAGACTTTAGTCAGAACCGGTAAAAGGGTGATAGGTCTATAAAAAGCTGGTTGGTCAGTGGGTTTTCTGGGCTTCGGAATTAGAAAGATTTCTGTGATTTTCCAAGATTTGCGGAAATATCGGAGCCTTAGGATAGCATTAAACAGTTGTGTTATGAATTGAAAACCTTTTTTGAGAATTAAGCCAGTGATTTGATCATGACCCGGCGTTTTGTGTGGTTTTGCATGTTTGTAACCGTTGTTATCCACTTGGTCAACTTTGATTTTTTTAGTAGCAGACTCACTTGGTTCGGCATATTTAATATTTTTTTGTCATCTGAAAAGTAATGCAATTTTTTTGGACTGTAGAAAAAATGGACGCTCAGTGTTTGGCCTGGTTGATTTATGCACGGGGTGGGGCTTTTACTTTTAAGCGATACCTGCATCATGTTTACCGCTGCATACCGATGTTCCCGTACATAGCAATGCTCTTTTGTCTTCGCAAGTTTCGAGGTGGTTGAAAGGTTTTATTGATGGTCGACAAAAGGTTTCCCGCAGTGATTTGCCGTCAACTACGAAATGTTAAACCGATTAAATGTTCGAATGATTGTAGACAACATTCCGAAAACAATTGTGCCCGAAATTAGGCATGAGAAATTGAACTTC
This sequence comes from Abscondita cerata, assembly GCA_030710515.1. NCBI lineage: Eukaryota > Metazoa > Arthropoda > Insecta > Coleoptera > Lampyridae > Abscondita > Abscondita cerata. Next base: position 808,426 of record JALBCR010004275.1, read on the forward strand.
ATTTTTTGGATCGTGTTGTTACCGGAAATGAGACATGGTGTTGAATATGACCCCCAACAAGTGTCGCAATATTACGAAAGTTATTTTATCAGTAATGGTAACACGAGGTCTGACATAAAAGAAACAAATTTTCTTGGAGAAAATGGATATTTTATTTGTGCTGGTTCCAATGTTGGTATTAATTTTATTTGACATTTTAAAACTGCAAATATAACCACAGCTTTATGGAATGACATATCTATTGTTAATTGTGTTCAACCGCACCCTAGTGCTTGTATTATTGTTGCAAGTGGCAACAAAATGCTAAAATTATAGTCTCCCATGTGAATGGTTGAAATCATTTGTTTCGTGGCGGACTAGTGGGTAGCAGTTGAAGGAAATCAACAAATGATATTTTGAAATAATATTACCCAAAATGAGTTATAGAGTTAGTGCTTTGGAAGGGCAAGATATACCCACCTCTCATACTAGTTAATCTTATGTAGCACTTAGGTTTTTAGTTTTTTATCGTCGCCCCCAAAACAAATTGATTTGCCAGAACAACTTTAAAAACCAAGTGGAAAAGGAGTTCGTAGACAACGCTCTAACTCATACCGCTCTGCAAGTCCGTGAGGACTTATTTTTAGTTCCAAGAATCAAATCCGCCATGAAGGAGTTTGTTTTGGGTCGCCGTGCTGAGATGACTGTAGACGTTTTCCAAGACTCATACCGTTTTTGTCAGAATCAGTGCAGAAAGTGTGTCAGCGTCCAATGGAACTACTTTAAATAATTTGAATTGTTTCTAACATTATCTTCAATTAATCTATTTTTTTAAATTGTTTTACTTTCTGAACAAACCCAGTATTTCATTGTCCAGTTTTTAGTTTATCGAACAGTTTCCAGTTTTTTTTCTTTAACTATTAGTTGCATCGTTTGTTTTCGTTCTTTTTGGAACCTACCAATGAAATTTTTTTAAGGGATAGGGATATGTTATCATATTTTTTTACAAAATATTACTATAATTAAATCTTAAAGCTCTTCGGAAATGTAAATAGGGAAGAAGAGAATTTCTTGAGTATTTTGGACGGCTAACGGTTGAGTTTTGGTAAACAGACGTGTATAGCAAAGTTGTAGATAATTTAATTCTACATCGATTTGGGAAAAAATACAGGATGCTTTATTGATTTTTAAAAGTTATTCATCATTTACGATTACAAAGTTTGATATTTTTTTTCTCATACCGATAGGCGTCAAACCCTTGTAAAATGCGTTGATACTAAAACGAAGGCAACATAATAAAATACGTCTATCCCGCAACGAAGGTAACAATACAGGATGTTCCATTTGATTTTATCAAATTTTTCATTATTTTCGATTACAAAGTTTGAAATTTTTTTCTTATACATTATAACCATGGACAGTTAGGGTTGTTACGGCGCTAAATGTGAATAATATTTGAGTTTGTTATTTCAAATAAAAACGTAAAATATCTGAAGGCTGTATATACTGATTTAAAGGCACCGTTTTCGCTCAATATTAAAGGTGGTTTTTCTTTTTGTTTTGAATAAATATCTACTATATTTTGATAATGAAATTATTGACGGTCATTAAATTAATATTGTTACTTAATTTTGTTACGAACATGGATTTGGTTTAATGTATGTTGAAAACGTCCGTGGGAGATTTCATTTAAATTCTATCAAACAGAAAACACCAAAAACTGCACCAAAAACTTTTATCGGTATCGCTGATGATGATAGCTTAGCTATTGAAACACGTGTCCGAGTAAAGTTTTTTAGTATCGGTATCGGTGATGCTGATAGCTTAGCTATTGAAACACGTGTCTTAGTAAAGTTTTTTGTGCAGTTTTTGGTGTTTTCCGTTTGTTAAATAGACGCTGCAGTTTAGTGTTCCATTCCTTTGATCTAAATTCTAATTAACTTGTGGTTCTTCAAACCGGATCTTTTGCTACAAAAAAAGATGAAAAAAGTTATACATGTAGATTAGGTATTATAAAAACATTTTGCTTGACAATTTAACGTGTATTAGCAACTACTAATGATAACATAGTTTTATCTTATTGATAATTTAATAAAGATTGACGCTATCATAAATGTTATCTGTAGGTATTTGTACAAATTATTAAAGGCGGGTTTTCTTTAATTCTACATGATCAGATACAGTTTTATTATGCATCGATCGTAATAACAATGTAAATTTGTGTAGTAAATCGTGTAAAACATTGATAATTTTAATATGGCAGCAAAAGACCGGATACGTCGACAAAGTTGTAAGTGTTTTTTTTAATGTAATTTATCATTAATTCAATAAGGATTAACGATTTATGTTTATGTGAAAATACATTTAAAATTATAAATAACTGATTTATGACGTTATAATAAAGCGTCGCGGATTTTATTAATATAATAAATATTTTTAAGCCGTTCAAAGCGCATTAAATAATTTATTGTGTATATGACCCATTTTTACTTGAATAGTAGGATAATTACGTTGCGATTACTTTCAATTAAGCTCTTGTTGTATAATGTCCTTAAACGTCTGGTCTGTTACTCAGTTTACTTTATTAGATTACAATAAAACTAGGAATAACGTTTCATCTTAAATAATACCTAACAATTTATGCCGCTGTTATTAACCCATTTATAGTAATAATATTTATTTTTCATCCTACTGTGAGTTTAGTGGCTTTTTTAAATTAAAATTGCAACAATAAATAAACGATAGAAAAGCAAGTGATGCGTGCAAGAAACAATTTTTGATTTTGCAAAAAAACCATTTTGAGATAGTAGGTCATTTAGTCAAATCTTCTCTAGAACCAATAATTTCTTATAATAAAAAAAAAACTTTAAAAATACTTCTTCACCTTCTATAAGCAATCCAGGAGCCTGGATACGTCCCTGGCTTCAATCACTCAATACAAATTACGAAAGGTGAAAAATTACACCATCTTTAATTGAAATTGAAATAATAAATACCGATATAAAACTTCTTGAAAAACAAGTGATGGGTGCGGGAAGTATTATTAGAAAACAAAGTTTTATAAAATGTAATTGAGATAAATTTTTATTAAATAAAGATTACGTTGCTTGAGGATCTCTGTAGTTATTGTGTAAACAAAAGTGTGTAGAATTAAATTAAAATCTATTTTTATTCATGGTTATAAAATTTTTAATATTTTTCTAAAATGACCATCCCCTTGTCAAGCGTTTTTTAGGTTGTTTGATTAAACCAAAAACTAATAAAAAACTTAATTTTATTTGAAGGGTTACGAGGAAAACGCATTCGATATAATTTCAATGATTTATCACGAGTTATTTTTAAAAAAATTTTTTAGTTATACAGGGTGTCCAGAAATATACCCAACATAATTTTCCTGTTTTTTGAAATAGAATAATACTCGTATATCAAATTAACAAATTAAATTTATTTGCTCTTTTAAATTAACAAATCGATTCGGTTCCTTTATATAACTTTTTAAATTTTAAAATATTACATATATAAAAAAATTAATACAAGAACATATCTCTCTGAATTTTTATAACTTTCTAACAATTTTCTTTTTCTTTCTTCTAGTCATCTCCTTCTTTCTACCACTTCTCTCATCCATCTGGTCTTTCATCATTTCTTCAGTAATGTTTTCCTCCTTCTTTCTTTTGTTCTTATTTTGCTACACTTCACTAATAGATGTTCAATGTTTTACTAGTCTAATTTATTTTTATTCTTCTTCCTTTCTTCCATCCATTTTCTTCTATTTTCTACCTCTTTCATATATATTATGCCCTTTCCATTTTCTCTTTTTTTCTCACTTCCTCTCTCCTTAATTCGCTGCACTCTTCTACCATGTGCTCTACATTCTCCCTATTTTCCCCACACATCCTACACATTCTTTCTTCATCTTTCTTCCAATATTTTTTCTCATTTTCCTCATTTCCTAGTCTATACCTCGCTACCATATGTTTTTCTTTTATGGTTAGTCCTCCTGTGATATATTTTGGTATCCCTTCCACCATCATATATTTGTATTTCATGGTATACTTTGATTCTTTTATCTTCATCTCTTTCTTGTTTTTGGTTGTCTTTGTCCCTTTGTGTTATCTCTTCTTCCATCCTTCTCCTTCCTCCTTTATTCTTCTGACTTCTTCTGTCCCATAACTCCTCTTCTATATTATGCTCTCTCTCTTCTTCTCCGTGCTTTGATCTTTGCCATTCTACCTCCTTCCAACATTTATATAGAATTTTATTGTCGTTTCTATCTTCCATCCTTTCCTCAAATCTTATTGCTCTCTTTCCTACTTATATTCTTATTTTTCTATTTTCATTCCTTTCTCTATTAAATATCCTGGTGTTTCCCTATCCAAACCTAGTGTCCATCTCCAAAATTTTTCCTGTATCTTTTCTAGTTCTTTCCATTCCTTCCACCCCGAATGTCCTCTCCGTACATCATCACACTTTTTACTATTTTCTCGAATAATCACTTTCTTTTTCTACTTCTTTACCGAATAATCTTTCTCCTATACTCCATGCTTGTCCCATTACATTACTTCCTTTTTTCCTTAATTCGTTTATATGATCACTGTCTTGATTGTCATATCTCATCATGTACCCTAAGTATTTGTTTTGGTTTTTTCTACGTTTACCTCTAATTGTTTTTTCTCTAAATATCTTCTCAACGTCTTTATTGCTTTCTTTATCTCTTCCTCTTTATTTGTAAAAATTACTATATCGTCCGCATATCCAAGTGTTATTATATTTTTCTTTCTATTTTTATTCCTCCAACCTGATTTTTCCTCATTTCTTTCTCTAGATCTTTTATATATATATTGAAAATAGCATCGGGCTAAACGGATATCCCTGTTTCAAACCTTTTTCTGTTCAAAACTCCTTCCCTAACGTCCTTTTCACCTTTACTCTATTTTTTGTTTCTTTATAAATCTCTTCCACTGCTTCTATTATGTCTTCTCTTATTTCATTTTTCCTCATCATTTCCCACAATGTCTTTCTATCTATTCTATCAAATGCCGCTTTTATATCCACGAATACTGCATATAACTTACCTCATTTCTTTCCTATCTCTTTATTTACTACTCGTTTCATTATACAGTGCTTTTCATTTAACATTGGCCATAGGATTTTACATGTTAATATTTCAATTCCATGTTAACACGTTTTTTCCATTTTCATTCTGTAAGGGCTCAATACCGAACTTGTTGAACAAAAGTTCTTGAAAAACTTTAATAAGAGCATATTTAGGTTGGTATTTGTGGGGAGAGTAATATAAAAAATGCGGTCGCTGTCAAATGATATCGGATTTACGTTATCAGTCACCTTAAAAAATTCCTGAATTGACTAAATCAATTTTATTGTTTATTTAGGGTTTACCATGAGCAAATTGTAAGAAAAAGTAAAAAAACTTGATCTTGAAACACGTTATATTATTCACATTTTTTTCTCTAATATCTCTTCAGAGAACTCTGATACAGTATAACCTAGTGCACAACTCAGAAACCTTTCAAGATCTGCCAAACAAAATTTTTTAATTTTTTCAAAAGTAGTCTAGCTGGGTACAGAAATACAACATTAAAACACCCTGTTGACAGTTCTTAGAAAGGTGTTGAAAGTCAAATTGGTTTGTTGTTACTTATTTTGAAGTAAAATCCATTTATATCGGAAACGGAAGTTTACTCAAAAAACCCAACTATGGTACGCATATGTTAATACGGATAGGTACAGAATAATTTTCTGAATAAAATGAAATAAAAATATATAAAATAAATAAGTTTTTCTTCAAGCGACAATAAACGGCATATAATTGAAATACTGGCCGACGCTAAAAACGCTTTTTACTCTCTAAACATTAAAAGCAACAGTTCTTTCGTTTTCACAAGTATTTAGAGGTTGGTACCTCGGTTATGTGATATTATAAACGTTATAGTAAAGTACCAACTTGATTCGTCAAGTATAAAACGTCACTATAACACTCGAGAATCGCGAAAATGAAAACTAGCAATCAACGCTTGAAGAAAAAATAATATATTTCACTCCTAGTAAAATAATCTACTATTTCAAGTTTAAAATATATCATTTTTACAAATTACTTTTTAAAAGCCTGTACAACAAACTATTTAAATATGGTTTAGTGCCTCATCCTAAAATTTTAAGTATCTGATTAAAATAAAAGTTTTATGGTGAATATAAAATTTAAATAATGTATAGGGTGTTTCGTTTAAAATAACGAAGTGAATGTTCACTTCCGGTATAACCGGAAGTTATACAATGACTATTTTATTTTTGTGTGAAAGAGCATAGTTTTTTATGAATCTTCAAATTTGCAAAAAATCAATTTGATATAACCTCCATAAAGGTCTAATGGCCGCCTTGCGTGGGACACGGTGTATAATCTAATGTGCAACAATTTATATTTTCTTCGGTTACTTATACATATTACTTCAATTTGCTTGGCAAGACGTATGTATATGCAACAATTTTATGTTTTGCTCTATAAATATTTCTTTGCAACTAAAAAAATATTTTAACTAAATATAAAAAATGGTTTGAATTTTACATTTATGTTGCAATTATTAACCTTCAAGTATGTATAGTTTTTTTTATGGAAAATGAAAGTGTAGTACCGGCATCTTATTATTATTATCAAGTAACTTGAATTTTCAATTAATGAGGCACTTACTTTTTATGAAGTTAAGCAGAAAATGTTAATAGAACTGCAAAACATTTTTTTTTGCACATGTACGTCTTGCCAATTAAAAACTTCCAGACTTTGTTGGAGCGCTTTCAAAATATTACTGAAATATTTCTATAAATACTTTTATCCAAATTGTTTATGTGATACATTTTACTGCACCAACTTATGTTGTTTCTTAACTGTGCACATTTAAAAATTATTCATTAACTATAAATTATTGTCACAGGGGCTCATTTGCGCCGGACGTCTTTGGACCCCGACCGTAGAAGACAGTCTTTGGGTACTATCATACCTCATCGAGCTTCCGACGCTTTTGTAGATCCAAACCATGCAGCCATATTATTTAGGGATTCCAGAGGGGTAAGTTGATTAATTAAATTAAACACTCAGTTGCGGTTAAAAATGTAATACCTGGAGATGTGGTTTTTCTTCGCAATGTATTCGAGTGAAAAAATCTTGTCACGGTTCGTTTGTGATAAATCGATTTCCAAGAAACTTTAATTGTTTCTTAAGATGAACAAATTCATTACAAACGAAATTAATAAAATTTCAAACGAATTTACCTGACCTCTATTTGTCGAAATATTTTTTGGTCTTTGAAGGCTACATATAGGATGTCCCTATAAGGGCAACGAGGTACGGTATTAGGTAAACGTTTGTTTTAAAGTTTTACAGCCTGGATAATTCCAAATCTTTCTTGTTAAATGCTTTTTTGCTCTAGCTCTGAAAGGAAGGGGAGAGGAGTGGTGTTCGAACAAATAAATGTCGATAATTCCAAAAGGGTTAACGTATAAACTTGGAGTAGTTAAAAAGTGCTTTTCCTAGACTATCAATCTTCTTGTGAATGATTTCGATTGTTTACCTTGCCACCAGGGGGCATAGTCATCCATGATTGTGAAAACGGGACTTCTCAGTGCTATATTTTTCAATTAAAGCTGCCTAATAGAGTTACTTCTAAAAATTCCGAAAGAAAGTTCAAATTTTGAAAAAAAAAGACATCTCGAGAATCGTTTGAGTTAAATAACAAGTAATTTGTGTTTTGGGGTTTGAAAACAAGCAGCGTGAAGCATCAAGAGTGAAATTTTCTGAGAAAACAAAAACAAGAAATTTTATCCTTTTTTAAAGTCGATCCGGGGACATACTGTACATGCAGTAGTTATTTTTCTCTTAAGGTTTATTCTGCTTTTTTTTTACTTCACGGTTGCTACAAATTGTATTGAATTCTCAACAGTACCTAATAATTAAATTAGGTTATCACATTTTAGAAAGTGATTTTTTTTCGGTGAAAATTTTGAAAAAAACTTATTGGCGAACACAAAGTATTTTTGTTGCCAACAATGTTATGATGTCTACGACAAATTTTGAAAACAGTTTTACTTTTACTGGCCGCAAACCCTATTCCATTGCACATAGTATTTTTGTTGCATACAATGTAACAATATTTATAATGTCAAATTTTAATCCATATCATCTATTCCAAATGATATTTGAATTGATTGCTCGGGAACGATTATAATAGTTGATTGTGTAGTAATTAATTTTATCGCCAAAATTTGTAATTAAAAATTTCGTTTTTGTTAATTTTGTTTTCTTTAAACAAAATTTTTTCTTCGGATTCGAGTAACTTTGCTTTGGCATACAAGCATACACAGTGTGTCCCATTCTAAGTAGTACACGTTATCTTTGTTATTAATAATTTATAACATTTCATGCCGATTGAAATGCCATTAACTAGGATTAGAAATTTTGATCGGACGTATTGGATTTTTTTCGTAAATAACTTCTACTCTTTTTTTGCTTTCAATGATATGTCACATTATGTATATGTTTGAAATAAAAGATCTTGACAAGCCGGTTAATATTTAGTATATTGTAAATTAGAGCGCCGGACCAAACCCATTTTGCATAGGGGGCAAATCTGATGTTTAGCGCTCTTCTTCATCCTAAATAAACAGCTCAAGGCCCTAGTAAATTTTCCATATATCTATTTTTTTAATCACCTTAAAAATTCCAACAGTATAGAAATAATTTTTATTAAATTTTGTTTTCATCCCATTTTAATTTTAACTTTCTTTACGCTTCAAGCTACTGATTTAGTTTAGGAGTATAGGAGTAGAAACTAAAGATGATTAAATTTAGTTTAATAATGATTCAACTCATAAATAACTCACCAATGACAATGCTCTAATAAGTCAGAACCAATCAAATGCGGTCTAATCACTTGCTCCTGTTCTTTACTTGTTCATAACATTTACTGTACGAATTAAATGGAAATTCTTTGGATTATCTTACCAAATTACAAATTCTGTATTTTTTGGTAATTTTTGTCAACCAGATTGACTCGTAGCTGTTGCTTTTGGGCAATCGCCATTCGTGCCATGGCGATTGTCGCTGCAATAGCTACTCGTAATCTGACTTAGAACACTCTTTATATTATAAGTGAAAATATCAAAGTATAAAAGTTTATGAGAATTTTCCATGTCTTGATTTTGATTGAAGAAACTTTTCTGTAATAATAGATAAATCCAGATTTATGGCTACTTTATTTTCAATCAATATAGTAGCGACCCCACTTAAACATTCTTGTCCCATTGACTAAAAAAAAGCTTCGTTACACACTTGATACACTGACAGGAATGATTAGGAGAATCCTTATAAAATCCAGGTGTTTAGGAAATAATTAACTATTTAACACTTGAATAGAAGATTTGGAGGTTGCATTTCTTAGTAAAACGTGTAAATGGTTCAATTCGTTACATAGTCATCACCATTGATATTCACCATTCATACTAAGAACATTTTTAACTCTGGCAAGTTCCTTTGAGGTTTTCTGATAATTTGTTTATTTGTCTAACTGTTAAAACCTCTCTTGAAGTGAAGTAAGTGCACAATCAATTAAGGTGTAAAATACTGTCACTTTAAAATTTGTTTGTTTCATTTAGCGCTTCAACTGTCGCTTTTTTCTTCCATTTTGGAACTTTGGGTCGAGCTCTTCTGAAAAGTCCTTTGTTATGATAAGAAGCGTGGTCAAAACCGGTTTTACGATAATCTTTTAAAAAATCTATAGATGATTTCAAAAGTGAAACAACAGTTGACAAATCATTTGGTACAGTTTTTGCTAGCAGGATTTGTTGGAATAAAACATCATGCCAAATCACATCAACGTAATGATAAAGTCATATGTGCTTCCAATGACTTGGTTTCAGATGCTATTTTAGAGTCATTTATTTCTTGTTGCATGGAAGCTTCGCATATCTCGACCAATGATATCTCACAGCTTTCACACTGTTGATCCTGCAATCCTATCTAGTTTCACAAACCTGTTTTACCGTCATATTAACACAGCAGCGTCACCAAAAAATTAAGTTAAGAGAGTGGTATCCGCAAAGGTTAAAAAATCCCCGGTTATACGCTTCAAAGATTCTTGATTGAATTCCCCTGTTTTTTTCCTACCATACTAGCTCTATTGTTGTAACCATGTCTCAGACAGTTGTTCATGTAAAGGATAAAGTTTGCAATTCTTTTCTTGATGACTGACGTCAGAGGTGCAATCTAAAATTACAGAAAAGTACTTCGTGCCTTGGTTTTCTCAATAATCAAGGTTTTTATTTGCATTGCCAGAAGATCTATCAATTCATTTCCAATAGTTTTACCAATCTAGTGTTTGTTGATTTCCTTTTAATTGATGGCAAGATACGGTTACAATGTTGTCGATTAGAGTCACCCTGCTTGCGCCTCGCCGGTGCTGGTAAGCTATGGAAACGAATCAACTTCGATTATTGTTCCAGTTTTATTTTCTTGATTGTTTTTTACTTTGTTGAACTATTCGAGATGAATTCCGGTTTTTTTTTCGTTTGAGTGACTGATCACTCGCTATCGCTCGTGAGCAAATTTCTTTCTCAAGAAAAAACGGAACCTTTATCTCTTATACAATATGTCCCCCTAAGTTGGAATCATATAAAAAACTTTTTTATTATTAATTTTAGGAAAAAAAAGTTATTCTTTATAAAAAGTTGTGCATGTTCTAAAATCTAAAATACAGTCATCAAATATCAAATTTTTTCAGTCGTATACAAGGTTTGTCAAAAATATGAATTTTACTGAAGAGTAAAGTACCTTTAAATTTAACAATATTGGAAAATGTTATTAAAAAAGTTAAGCAGAATTAAAAACTACGTTTAAATATGCAATTGCAAGTGTTTACATTGATAACATTATTATATTTATTGAACATTTTTGAAAAATAAAAGTCAACACCCTGTAGAAATAAAATGACTCACAGCATCGTAAAAGTATATTATAATATTTTAGTCAAATTATCATAAATAATAATAAATAATCACAAGAGATAAATGTTCATTCAAAATAGAAATATTAATAAAAAACAAAATAAACTTAATTTTTAATGTAAATGGATGTAATTGCATATTTGAACGTAGTTTTTATTTCTGATCAACTTTTTTTGATAACATTTTCCGATATTGTAAAATTTAAAGGTACTTTACTCTTGAGTAAAATTCATATTTTTGACAAACCTCGTATACGACTGAAAAAAGTTGATAGTTGATGACTGTATTTTAGATTTTAGAACATGCAGAACTTTTTATAAAGAATAACTTTTTTTTCTAAAATTAATAATAAAAAAGTTTTTCATATGATTCCAACTTAGGGGGACATACTGTAGTATACTCTCTTCTACTTACATATATAATAGTAGGCTTTTTCTGAGTGGTTGTCATAGTCTGAAAGTGCCACGTTCATCTTTAGTATTGAAAGTTACTTTCCCATTTAAATTGTGGCTTCAAAATCGGTATTACCAACCAACATATGTCATTTTTTCTTATAATAACAAACAGTCTGCAGCTGTTTGACAGCTAATTAGTTTTTTTGTTATTTTATTATTAAATCTCTTATAGTAAAATATACTATTTTTTTTTTCAAATCTAACAAGCTTACAGAACAGACGTGCCTTATTAAATTATCGCCTTGTGTAGGTTAGAGATATAAGAACGTTTTATAAAATTATTAATTGCTGTTGCCTGAGTATACACAGAATGTAAATGATAACAGTTTGCAATCGCTTTAATGGCTTTAAAATGTTTCACATGATACACAAAAGCAGTAAATAACTGTGGTTACGGTAACTTATCTACGCAATACAACCGGAACAGTTATATCATTGGTTATATCTTCATCTTTATTTTGCTGAAAATATGTCTTCGTAATGCTGAAAAAAACATCAGGGTATTCAATGAACCTGTTTGTCACTGTTCTTATGTTATTAAGCATGGATTAAATGAACAATAATAAATTAATAAGTATGACACATTAATATTTCATATAGTGACAGGAGACTTTTCTATTTAAAATAAAGTATGCCGTTCTATAAAAATTTTGGGATATTCCTTCAATGCAATGCAACCTCAAAATTGACAACTGACAGCTTACAACAACTGTCAATTAGACAAAAGAAATGGATCGGATTAAAAAAATTGCTTAATAAATAATTTGGAAATGTAACTAGATGAAAAAAATTATTATTATTTGATAATGTTTCCCCCATCACCCTCGTGTTATATAGTGTGTTCCTCGGAGAAGTTGAGGTAGGCGTTTTCTATGTTAAATAAAAATTAATGCATATCCTTTTTTTCTGGCACAATTTGAACACAATATAGCAACATATTTTATTAGGTAGATAGATGAGAACAAATTTATGTGGTAATGTAAGCACAGAATAATAATACTTCGTTGCGCAGAAGTTCCACTGGGTGTCGGAGCGTTTGAAATCGGTGTTCCTGCGGAATACGCGCTCCGTAACCACGCGTAAAAATATTATTCATGACTTCAGCGGAGCGGCTACAGAAAGCATACTATTTCTTAGCAGTGGCATTTCGCGATATCCCGCACAATCGGAAATCGTCGAATTTACTGTAGCTACACCTGGTTGCGTGTGGGTATAGCGCGAACGCTACTTAAGACCAAAATTATCGCTCAGTAGAATTTCTGTATGAACGAAGTGAATATACTTATTATTTTGTGATGTGTTTACAGTGTATTTTAATAAAAAGAATACAGTAATAATTTTATAATGATTTGCGCAAAATTATTATCCATGTTATTATCGATACAATTTTTTATAAAATGAGTTCAATCTTCTTTCAAATATTATCACCTTACAAAATTGTATTATCATGACATCGATAATAAAGTTAAAAAATAAAAATACTGCAGCCGGAATCGAACCCTGGTTAGGGACCGCAAAATACTACTAGCCAATTCGTGTACGAAGGCTGCTTAATAAATAAAAATTTATAAAAAAAACTCGTTTTACTGATTTTTTAGTAAAATACGCTTCGAGTACTCATTATTATCACATCTATTTGTTCTATTTTATTTATCCAACAAAATATGTTGTTATATTCTGTTAGAATTGTACCAGAAAAAGATATTCCTACGTTTAGTGGGACACGCGGTATATGTACCAAGAATATTAATTATACAAAAAAAGTTAAGATGTTTTATTATCTATAACTTTTATTTGAAACGTGTAGAAGGGAAATAGCGCGTCATTTAGATCGAGGAAACAGGTATTTTTTCTCTTGTTTTATCAAAAAGCTTCACACTTTCTATACGTTCTTACACGTTTATTACTATTGGGGCCATGTGAAATTCTGCATGAAATGTTTGTTTTTCCATTTGTCGTTAATTTTTCCGTCTGCATTGAGCTTTATAATGATTTCACCCCCATTTTTTCCAAGTTCCTTGTTTGTGATTGTTGTGGTTGCTAAAGATTTGTTTCTTGGACGGCAATCACCTGTGCAATGAACAATTTCTTGAAAACTCTGCGACTTTTTGAAGATGAAATTATTGCACGAACCCTCAAGTTTATGGTAAGCAATGTAAATTTCGGTTTGTTATTGGTACGTTTTTGATTGAATCTAAGTTTTCGCTACTTTCACAACCAAATCAAAGCAATTTGAAGAATGTCATCTAAAACACACGTGATCGAGATGAAAAAGCTACTCCTTTCTAGAGCACCTGTATCTATTCTTGAGAATCGCTAAACTACAGTATTTGGATGAAGTGATGACATGGTTAAATTTTAATTGGTTGAATTTATGCAGTACGATTTTTCATTTTTCTCCTACGAATGTCTTTGTTTCGCCAATTTTCGATCTTATTTAGAACAATTCTGTCGTCTCTGTTGGAGCTTTCGAAACAATTTTTGCAGATGTAGCTTTCCCAAAAACTTCTTCTTCTTTTTCAACGACTATAGAACATCCGGGAAGAAGATAAAATATTGCACTTTTTAGATGCATTTGCGAGCTAAAATGGTATGCCGAGGCTTGTCAATAAATTTTTCTAAATCTTAAATTAGTGCAAGAACTTTCTTTATAGTTTGGGATGATTTTTTTTCGGCCAAGTCTTTCTTAACCTCGTTAGTAGATTAGTGTGCTCAATAGATTTTTGGACATGTTTTGGTCAGCACTCTCGATCAAGTTTTCTTTGTCACTCTGGAATTGCAAACTTGTTTTTCCCGTATTCCCGGATGGGTGATTTTCCTCGTGTTCAACGTAATCAGAACAATTTTTTTCAACTTGATAACTTGTCTGCCTTTTTCTAAAGTTATTTGATTTCTTTGCAAGTGAAGCAAAAAAATGGTCTGGAAGCCGACCATCTAAGAAATCACTATTTCCATTTTAATGAAACTTCGTACATTAATGTGTTTTTTATAATATCGTGGTTTGGTTAGATTTTGGGTATAATCTTAATAGCTAAACGAGTATTTACCTAAAGCACTTTTTGCTTTTTTCTTTAAACGATTTTTTGATCAGATCTTTAATTATCTAGTTTAACAATAATAATTACACAAAAAAAAGTTATGAGACACGAATTGGAAATTTTATTATCTACAACTTTTATTTGAATATTTTTTCCTAAAATTCAATTTTCTTTTTCTTCTTTTTGGAGCAAAAACTTCTAATTCCAGTTTTAAAACGTGTGTAAGAGAGCAACGCACTACGACGAAGAAGTGGGTAGTAACACCCATACTGACGGACCAGTCCCCTTTTTAGAGTTACCCTTTGTTAAACTGTTAGATGTATGTATGTATATTTACGAATTACTTCGCGGGAAACTTTTCATAATTTGTTACACATTTTATTATTAATACTAAAGAACTTAAATGTAAATTTTATTATTAACTAGCTAGCTGTCCCGGCGCGCTTTGCTACGCCAAATAAAAGAATTGTTAGCAGTTATCTGTTAGATAGAAATGAAATCAAAATACTTACAATTGATTGTGTGACTTTCTTATTAAAAAGAAATAATTAAATAATGCTATTAAATAATCTAAAGTCTATTGAATGAATTAATTCTATTAAAATTGATTGAGAATGCAAAACTTCGCATAAAACATAATAGAAAAATATTGCTTCTGAAGAGCATTTTGGTACAAATTGATGAGAACCGTTATACATTTGCATTCGATCAACGCCTCATTCACCTGATTTTGACCCAGTTCCTCCCGAAGAGAAGCGAAAAAGCATCACGGATTTTCAAAAATATCTCCGAAAGTATGCGTCCGATCGCAATTTTTTTTTATTGGAAAGGTCATCTGGCTACCTTCGCTCCATACATTTCGACCTCCTCAGAAACATGCACACCCACTGTGCGACGAAAAACGGCTAAAAAGTGGTAAATTTCGCGATTTCCGCGGAAACCGCGTGAGCAATCGCGAAAATCAAACGTTCGTGACCTATTCTGGAACGACCTGAAGAAGTGTGTAAAATTTCATTCCAATCGGACTAACGGTTTAGGAGGAGTTCGAGGACAAACAAACAAACACACACACATTCATTTTTATATACAGGGCGATTTATACCACGAGGCGAAAAATGAAAATATGTGTTCACAGTTTGATTCTAAGCAAAAAATGCGAAATAATTTTTTTTCCAATCGGTCTTTGTTTTCGAGATATCGAGGTTCAAACTTTTAATAGACCTGGTCTCAAGTTTCACACAAAAAGATAGAGTTATAAACTGCAGCAAAGTCTTGTTGATTTTCAACTTCAAGTTGCTGAACTGCATTCTGGACTAAATTTTTGAGACTAACAATTACAAACACTATCCAAATGTGAAACTGTCAATAACTAATAAATAAGTTTTTGTTTCAAAGCACTCTATATTAGTTTTTGTGAAACTTAAAATCGTATCTTTCAAAAGTTGGTATCTCGATATCTCGAAAACAAAGGCCGATTGGAAATAAAATTATTTCGCATTTTTTGCTTAGAATCAAACTGTGAACACATATTTTCATTTTTCGTCTCGTGGTATAAATCATCCTATATATAGATTGAAAATTATTGCAAAACAACCCTATTAATAAAAAAAAAGTAAGTAACAAATAGACTTATATTTAAGTAAATAAAAAACCTTATGATGGTTGGGTTCGGATAGAGCCATAGCAGAGTTATTCTCTCATACTAGTTTTTCTGTTGCTGCCGATTTTTAATTTTCTTAAAAATGTCATACTCGGCCACCCTACTTCTATTTTCCTTTACTTCCTAATAAAATATTTGTTTGTCGCATTTACTGCAAATTCTACTAATACCTCATTTTACCAGTCTTTCTTCTGTTTTTTTAATCATTTTGTGTATTTCTTACTACTACTACTACTACTCTTACTACAGAAATACCTTGGTTTGTAGATGGAAGCTTGTCAAAAATTTTCTTGAAATCCAAATTACTAAAAGAACTTTCTCCTAACTCTTTGGATAGTTGCCTGCGATCAACGTAATCGAAATCATTTCATTGTTCCAACTTGCGTTCGTTTCCGAATTTATTTTGATTTGTTCGATCAATCGTTTAGTTTCAATTTTACATTGCAGTATTTTATTTAGATTTTTGTTGTCATTAATTATTTTGAAATCGTCTCTGGTAGAGAAAAGAAAAAAACAGCGTCAATACTTTTGCAAAATTTGGACAAACTAATCTTTTAATTATTTTGAATCGTTTGCTTTTTGCAGTGATTTTTATGGTTTCTTTACTAGTTTCTTTTTCGGCTTTTTTTTGGAAATTAAACTTTTCATGAATTCTACCTATTCTTGGAGGGTTATTAAACCATTATCGGTAGTTTCTCTCAGATAAGATTTGATGATGCTCTCATTGTATTTGGCTTTGGCATAAATTTGCCTGACCCGTTTTTACTAAGAAATACCGACTATAAGTGCATTGTCAATTCTAATCAGAGGTCTCAAAATAGGTACTATTGCGTTCGCCTCAATATTAGTGTACGTACCTAATAAAACCCAACAACAGTTATTTATTAAAGCTCTCCATGAATCGCAAAGCTATAGTTAAACAAATTAGTGTCGGACCAGATACAGGGGAGCAATGCATGCAGAACTTTTTATGAAGAATAACTTCTTTTCGTAAAATTAATAATAAAAAAGTTTCTCATATGTTGCCAACTTAAGTAGACACACGGTATGTTTGAACTCGGTTTATCCAAAACTGCAAAACATTTAGGGAGTGTCATTTAAAAAATTTACGAAGACGTCATTGCAAAAAGTGGAGGTGGTAAAAATATAATCTGAATTTCAGGAAATGTGCCTTTAAAAAAACAAAATTGACGTGTCCGAGGGTTTTTGTCGTAAACAATCTGGAACTTAGTAAAAATAGTATGAACTTTCTATGCTTGGATTGACCTCTTTCTGAAGTGTATAAATCAATTTATTGGGGTGGATTATTTCCCTGATTTGTCCTGTTTTCTGCCTTTAAAGATTCTTGGGTGTTTTTGCTATTCCACTATCTTTCTATATTTTTTCCTGATTCTTGTTTTTCTTTTCTAGTCTAAACGTTCGCACTGTATAATTACCGCGACGCAAAACTAAAGAATGTAATTAAGTCTATAATTGTTGAACACTAAGATGGCTCCTTTCGATCAAACGATCATTCTCGTTATTGTTATTATTTTCAAGGACGATTTCAAATCAATGTAAGAGGAAGGTTGTTTGAAGTGCATTTTCTAATATTGTTGTTATGATCTTTGATGAAGGTGATATTCTCTGAAGTCGGAATAGCCCGTTATTTACGGTAAAGTTAGTGAGAGAAACAGTAGGCTTTCTGCCTGCGCGTTATTTCGATATGCTTTGGAAATTTTGAATTATGCTCATAAATACAACAATGACAAGTTTGAATATATTCTTTACACATGATTGTGAGAAACACCATAAAATATCCATCCATTTGATACATATTTTTCCATTATTATGTAAAATGCGAGTTTGTACACTTTTATTCATTGGGTATGTGTCTGTCCGTTTATCTGTCCGGTTCAAAAATGAGAATCATTATTTGACGTAATGAAACTTGGGCCAGTTGTACCAAAACCCGGTTAAATTTAATGGTAGATTTAAAACAATGGTTGCTATGTTAGGTTATGTTACGTCAGAGTCTCTTATGTCAATGTAGTTTGCATTTTCAACTAGTTTTAAATAGATATAAATTGGAACCTAGATCTAATGACAATAGCTATTCTTGTAATCAGTTACGAAACACATGATTTTTATAACCAATGTCAATATCACATAGAGGTACACAAAAAGAATTAAATATATTTCTAGTTCAAAGCTTGAGCCAGTGTCGTCGTTGTCGATAACAAAATGTTTTACTTTTCGAAACTAGTGCTGGTATTAGGGGTCTAATCTGCCAATAATAAACAAAATACATACAACATTAGTCTAATTAGAAAAAGCATAGAAAAAAATTTAAGCATATTTCTGGATGTTATCATCCTAACCGTTTCCAAAATCGATGTGAAAACGATCTGTTAAGTCACAAAATGTTATACTTTTCGTAACGAGTGGATATTATGGGTCTACTCGGTCTACTCTGTCAATAATATACAAAAAACAAGAACACTTGAATCATGAAATGCGACCAAGGAAATCAGTCACTTTTTTTTAAATAGAAAGTTAATATTTATAACATTTGATAAAAAATTAACGGTAGTGATTTATAACTATAATTGATGGTGAAACAGTGGGTCGATTCGTGCGTATTAAAACTTTTCTTCGCATAATTGTCGTATGGATGTTGTCTGTGCCAATAGTATCAAAAATAGATATGGAACAAATGACGTAATTTGCAAATTCTAATTTTGATTGTACATCTAGACGTTGCAATGAAAAATTCTTGTTTTCTAAATTGTGTCTAATGAGGATATTTATTGAAACGTAAAAAAAGTACTGACACCATAAGTGTTCGTTCGTGTTATGGGTATTAAGTAAGATTTATTCAAATACGTCGTAAAACGTTGAGTTGTCTCTAATTTTACTTTGAAAACAATATTTTAATTACGTAATACGGATTATGCAGCTCTTTAATTAAAAATATGAAGTGTTTTTTGCGTAATAGAACGACCTTACAGTTGGACTTCATCCATTGCTAAGAGGATAGATAATCAATCAAATGATCACAAATAGATCTGTTCAACGTATACAACTTTGTAATATGAATTGCCTAGACGTTAGGCGTAAAATATACATACCAAGTACATTCACATTAAAGATCGTTTATGTAACTCTCGAGTTAATGCAGATTGATTAAAAAAAAACAAAATTGTTTGCCTTACTAAATACAGTGCCCTAATAAACAAGTTTTTTTTTATTAAAAGTTTGGTATAAATAATGTATGAGTTTTAATATGATGTTTGTTGTTGTTCAAAGATTAATTATATATTTAATTGAGTCATTTTGTACCTATTTTTTGCATATGTATCAAATTGATTTTAATAATTTAAGATTGTTGGAATTATTTAAACCAATCGCCTGCTGTAAGTCTGAACCGCTTTTGCATCCTTTTGGGACTCTTCAGGAGTGAGAGAACTCGAGTGTAAGTTTACTACTGTACAATTGCTCGGTTGTCGACTATATTACCCACAAAGACACATTATATATGACAAATAATATTAATAATCGAAGAATCGACCGCTTATACACCTGTTGCTTTAATGCAAGTTAATTTTCGGACGTGTAACGATAGCCTGAGGCGACACTAGATGTCACAACAAATTATTTGTGTTATATGATGTGTTCTCCTGAGGGTGATATAGTCGACAGCCGCTGTGAACTTACACTCGAATTCACTCACTCCTGAAGAGTCCCAAAAGGACGAAAAAGCTGTCGAGTGATTCGCGATGCTTTAGATTTACAGCAGGCCATTCGAGATTGTTATTTTTGCACTTAGCTGATATAATAACGGAAGAATGAACTTATGTAACTGCTTACACATCTGTCGACAAAGATGGTTTATTGCAAAATAATATTAAACATTGTGCAAATATTTTGAAAGTTTAGTTTATCTTTATATAAATGTATATACCAAATTATTTGTTTGCACTACTTAAGCACAAGCGTGCGTTAAATAAATCAAAATTTTATTAAGCGCGTATAATGATGTTGATGTTGCTTTATTAGTTGTACTTTTACATAATACAAGAACAAAAGAATTTATGTAGTATGACTCATTTAAAATTTAGACAAACTACTAGAGTATGAAGAACCAATTTTTTAGTTACCTTTAATTATGCATAGCAGTTATTAGTATTTTTGAATTTGGGTGGAACGTAGCATTTATTTTGGCTTCTATTAGCTACGTATAACTAAACAATGGCGCAGGACTCTACATCACCCAGATACGAATAAGCGAGTAAAAACTAATAGAAAGTGTGAAATTTTAGAAAGGATAAAAAACGGGAGTAGTACCTTAGACAGTTTTTACCAATGAACTTAAGCCTTTTTCTACGAATCAAATGACGCATTCTGTCCCTTGAGCACGTTTTAAATCTAAAACTCGAAATGGTCGAAAAAGATAAAAAGAAAATTGCGTTTTAGAAAAAAATAGTTCGAATAGACAATAAAATTTGAAACTACTTTCCTTTCCTCATTTTTCTGTATAAATAATAATAAACATATGGTTAAAACAATTAGTGTCACGTGATTCTAAAACCTCAGTAAATACTAATCGGATCAAGAATAGTATAATTAAATTACAAACAACTTTTATTTGAATAAAGAATGTGTGAAATGAATATTTTCGTAATGTAACTCAAGGGCCCTCTTTCCTGGACAAATTATGCTGAAAATCTAATCAGATCTGCCGCCTCCAGATAATTTTTTTGCTTTGTTATGATGTACTAAATCTATTTCGTTAGAAAAAGTGAAAACACAAGGGATGTTAAAATTTTCGGTTTGGGACCATCTTATTTACCTTTGTGTATTCTTCGGTCAACTGACAAACGCTTATTTTTTAAGCCATTTGTCCTTGGGGTTATTTTTATCTTCATTCGGGATATGTTTTTGATCGGGGTTGTCAAGTTTCTCTAGCTTCAGCTTACTATTTTCTTTAAAAACAAAAGGTTTCCAAAGGCGATCATTCCGTACCTTGGTCTATAAACTATTCAGGCAAAACACCATCACTTCGGTTTATTACTGGTGGGCCTGCTCGGTAGAAGTGTACCGCTAAGATTAATGATTACAACAAACACTATTGATTACAATAAATTAAATTGAATATTTAAAAAAAAATTACTTAGTGTTTAGCACAACTGGTTGACTAATTCAGGAAAATCTATTTAGCTTGCAATGTACTTTTTAATTGTGGTTTATTTTTTTAAAGTATTGGTGAGACAGAAACTAGAATATGAATACATGGATATTTAGTCTTACGTTCTACGAATTAATGTTTTTCTAAGTCTAAAACCAAAGCCAAGGGGGTTTCGCTAAATAGTAGGTAGAGACAGATTGAGAATCTCGTTAATCTATTCATGCGCGTCACTGACGAGGCATTTGGTTATGTTGGAGTATTCGGCCCAAAACTATCTCACTATGTTAGTTACCTGAAGAAATCTAAAAATAAAATTTGTGCCCAAAACAAACTATGGGCTTGCGATTGAAGATACAATGCGTACTAGCGCTGCAATGTATATATGAGTTTCATGAAGTTTTGGTAGATAATTAGGCTCCTGTTGATTGCGTTCGCGACTAAGTGCTTATACTGGTTCTGGGTGTTCGGTTCTTCTTTAGTGTCCGGAGAACGATGCCGAAAAACAGCATGATGTCGAATAATAGTTAGAGCTTGGGCAGCATATGTTCACCTTTCAGAGCCGACAACTCTATTCCATCCGGACCCTTAGCACTGGAAAAGCCTACGACACGTTTTGCTCTGAAATGGGATAAAAAGTTTGGTAGGTGAACTCAGCTTGGAGATATTCTGCGATGGGTGCCGCATCGTCCGCCTGATTCTTTACCGAACAGGGTGATTAGTACCAAAAATAGTTCGGAATCTGAAGAAGAAACTGGGATTTCATTAATTATGTAGTTCGCCAGTTTGCCTGTTATGCTTATGTAGACGCTGAGTTAATTTATATGAATGGGTTTTCTTACGGACTTTTTGATACTCGCGCGCTTGTTTTTGGACTTTATACATTATGTTTCTTTTGCTGTGAAGTAGAGGGCGAGATCAAGAAGAGACTAATTGTATTACGGCCTGCTTCTTTCCGGCGATTTGGAGATCCCTATATGGGGTGCACCAGTGTTGTCACATTGAGCTGCACCCTCCATGGTCTTACCCACCTCAACCGTTTGCCAGAAAACAGATCTAGGTGTTTCTGGGGATTTAGAGGCGGTTGTATTAACTAGTTAGGATCGAAGGAACTACCACAGAGACCGAAGCCTTTTTGGGACTTTATCGTTGTTCTCCTACTCGATTTTGTCTTCCAAATCAGGCGGAATTTTGATTTTTTAGATGTAGAGAAGAACAACAGCAGGTCTTGGTAGTTCGTTGTTCTTTTCTGACTTGATGACTTCGAGGGATTGTTTCGGAAACAAACCTGCAAGGTATTTGCTAACATGTCAACCTCATACACTTTCGCAGCATGTACATGGACCTGAGTTCCTTGTCACATCATTGTGTTCCGAATCGGATAGAATTCTTGGCCTGTTGCTCAAGCCTCTATTTTGACAAGATGCGTGTGTCTCACATGTTGACGCAAATCGCGCAGATTCTCTGTTTGACGATGCCCGAGTCTACAGTAACGTCGCTGGAGGTGACTCTTGATACCAGCGTCTGTGGCAAACTGTTTTCCACAGCAACAGAGCACCATAGTTGTTGATTCAACAGACGTATTAATCCATACATATTTAGATCGCGTTAGTTGAAAAATAGAGTAGCGGACTTACATTGTTTGTAAGTCGTTCTTTTTCAATTCCTTATAATTTCCCCTGTCGGTTGCCTAGATGGAAATTTTAACCAGACGTTTAAAGTAATATGGTAACTTTTACCACCCACTTGGGATTCTTATAAGCAATACGCTACAACTTAGCTTGCATTGAGAAAGACAGTTTCGGCGGGACCACGTGGAGGTGCCGTTTAACTAAGACTAAACTGAGGAAGGTACAGATCGAATTACTGGTTTGCGTTCCTGGAGAGAGTCATAGTTACTCCTGCTGTTTACCCGCACTTGCTTGACATTCAGTGCACTTCAATTAAATTAAATTTGCTACAAATTGAAGACTATTCCTTTTGACAACCTATAAAAAAACCACTTAGGGAGGGCTGTGAAAGCAAATTATTTTGAACTGAAACTTTAGGCCACATTTACAAAATGGCATTTCTTACGTGAGGATTTAAAACTGAACTGGTCCCCCTCACCTCTCATAATGATGGGTGAAACGTCGGCAATCCAAACTTTTTCAGTTGTTTGTCCTTCCTACCTCCACAAAGAAGGGATCCTAATAGACCATTTGATTTATGAACCGGTGAATTTTTTAAAATTTTTTATTTGTTGAAAGATTACACACATTTTATACATGTGAACCGGTGGATGTGACTAAAGTTCCAGTTCATAACTATTCATTTTCACACAAAATATATATACACGTTATTGGTTATTGGTTTTTACTATAAGTTTAATAAAAATAAATCTGTTTGGCTTTTTAGTTTCTAGGCTTATTTAAAAAAAAAGGAGATTCTAACATTCGATTGGAAACAAAGTGCCGACTATTATAAATTTCTGGAAAGCTCTTAATGAGTGGTAACTTTCTCAAAAATAGGGACACCTAGAAAAAACTAAGCACGTCACTGGATTCTGCATAAAAAAATGTGAAAGATTCCGTTTTTACCTAGTCGATAACTTATCAGATACCTGAATTACAGAGGGTGTCTGAAAATGCACACTTTTCAATTTCACTCTGTATTTCAAAACCGAAGAGGGCCATAATAAATCTGTCTGCGCTATCGTTTGTTTTACAAAAAGTGACACAGGTTCGCGAAAACCCCAAAACTCGAACTGCAATAACAACGGAGATATCCTGCAAAAGTGTCGAAAACAGGACACCCTGTACACAAAAACATATGAAATGTTGTAAATGTGGTAAATGTGTCAAATGTAATTGTGTACATAATTTTCCTTAGTGGTGAACCCTTCGATTCACCCTCATAAACGATTCAATGTTGGTTCTCTCGAGGATTTTTTGACACTCGTGAGTATCGTCTTTATCTCAGAAGAAATGTTTAGGACGAAACTATTGATTATTGATCTCGAAAACATTTACTTTTTCCTAATTGAATTTCGTCTATTAGCTTCTCGATAAATCAATAAATTTAGAACTTATGTGCTAAAATGTCAGTCCTCTACACAATAATTTATGTACCATTAGTATCGCAATAAATTAACTGGTCTAACTTGTTTTGAAAAATAACATACGTAAAACATACATTAATTACACTTAATTGTTGTTTTTAATTAAATTATTATTAGGAGTTTAAATGGTTCTATTACCCCAAATTACAACACCAAAAAAATGTTAACTGTGATTCATTGAGAAACTTAAATTACGTAATATCGATAATACATAATAATAATAATAGTAAACACGATATTTCAAATATTTATTTTGATACTTGAAAGACCCGACTGTTTACGATTCGTAGCACTATAAAGTTAGAAAATATTTCGCATACATTAAAGAAACAAATTAGCTGTTGTAGATTTAGTCCATATTTAAGCATCGCCGCCTACTGTTCATTCTTTTTCACATGCAAATTTTGAAAGAAGCAATACGTGACCATGACCTCGTGTATAACGTTGGTGATATTTGGTTTTTTTGTGTTAATTTTCTCGCATTTGTAAACTACACGAGAGGAGTGTGATCTCATCATCTTATAAATAATTCAGTCTCCGTGCAAACAATACATAATTTTGCCCAACATAAGATTGAGTTTTATTAAATATTGACAACCGGAGTGGATGTTTGTTTGTGGTGTTAGTTTTTGTGAGCATGTAGATTAAATTACGCGTGTAATGTTCCGGCGTCTGCCGTCGTTTGACGGCTCATCTTCGGGATACTGTTCATCGCCGTCTCCATCTCCACCGTCGACACCACCACCAACTGGTGTTCTAACAAATTTTTATACACGATTTACGCGAAGCGTTAGACGCACATCTCCAAAAACAATTTTTAAACGACTGGTACTCGAATATTGAATTTTGAAACTTGTGTTATAATTTTAATTTTGTTTCAGCTTCCTGTAGTCGATCCCTTCCTGGAAAAAGTAAACATTTCTGATTTAGGTAAGTTGTTTGATATGCAGCATGTGACAGAGTACTGTTGTTTTTCTAATGCTGTTCTTATTTTACGTTTAAATTATCAAATTGAAGTTAAGGTGTGGGTAGAATAATTCTGTTCCTTTTGACAAAACAATTAACTTAACCCCGTTTTGTTGAATTTTGCGAACACACTTGAGGAGTGAATAATTTAAAATAAATTGGATACATTTTTTAATGATCCAGTACAAATAGTACATATTAACAAGTACCTATATCAAAAAAATGATACGTTGTTGTGCGAGTGCAAAGTGAAAACACGATTCTTTTTGTAACTAGATTCGGGTTTAAAGGCCGTCGCTGATTTGAATTTCTTTCTAACGCCAGTGATCAGCTTCTTCAGAGGTACTTTCATCATCTCTGATGTTGGATGTAGACTGATTGATGACTTCTGATTTGTATTTGTACTGGTTCAAATGGTGCCAAAAGAACTAGATCACACAGTGTACAGGAAACCTAACACACGGATAGGTACCTGCATACCTTATCGAACTACCACCAAGGCCAAAAAGCGGAGTAATTAAGACCCTGACGGAACGAGCTCGAAGAATTTGTGAACCAGAGAATCTTCAACCTGAAAACTTCTTTTGAGGCTAACGATTACATTAGGAAGGAGATCGAAAGGTCAATGAGGTTCGAAAGATTAAGAGCACCGGAATTCGAGAGTCGATTAACTACCACCCACGCATATCTTATATCTACCATACATATCCAAAATCATAGACCGCATGGGAAGAATTTTAAAGAGGCAATCAGCAAAACTATCTTCAAAACCCAGAAGATTCAGCAAAATATCCGATCAAGGACGAAATAGAACTTCGTTCAGCAGGCGGGGTTTACCATATACCTCGTTCTTGTGGCAATATATTTATAGGAACCACCAAGAAAGAGATCGATGGGAACTAGACTTAAAGAATATCGTGCCACGCCGAAAATTCAACGGTAGCCAAAGATGGTAGGTGAGAAGTGATTAGTAAACATGTTTTTATGATCTTAACTGTTAAGTGTAAAGAAGACGTTCACACAATGGTATTGTACAAGTCCAAAATGTAAAGTGTCTGTCTTCGTGTTGGTGCAAAATGGTGGAAGAATAACAGTGTGAATTGCGTAAGCATTTTAAAATGTATAATGTCATTGATGTCCTTCCGTAATAATATTAAAAATTTTTGCCAGGGACGTATTAAGGACTCTGGACCACTTTAGGAAGGTGCGAAACTCAGGTTGCTATTTAGGCGACCTTTCGCACACTAAAATGGGCACTTGTTTAATTTGGTCATTGGTCTTGGTTATCATAATAGATTGGTTAGGAACACCATTGAGATCCAAAAACCGGATTTGAGCGGCGCAATGCAAGCTCGCCCCCTTTGAACCAGTATAAATACAACCTACGAAGCAGAACTCATAACTCTACATCTAGCATCGAAGATAGAAGAAGCTGACCACTTGCGTTAGTGAAACGTTAGGAAGAAATTCCAATCAATGACGGCGTTTAAATTCTTGTTATTTTACTGTTTTTGTAAACAAATATTAGATAAAGTACGCTTCCATCTTAGACTATGGGCTAATTTGATGTTTTAAATAGAAACCCTAATTTATATTATAGATTCACATTTTCTAGCTAAATTAGAATCAACCCTGATTATTGTGTTTCCTCTTCAGTGTTTAGATCACCACCCACCTGAGGAATCTCACAGTTGACATGGGATTCAATGGGGTGATATTCTCGAGATTCACGAATCGGTTCCCAAACTTCTTCATCTTCTGAAAAGTGTGGTGACACACTCCGTGAGTAGATGCACCGGGGTTTCATTCGCCGAGTGATAGAATCCGGGTTCGTACTCACACCCAACCTATGAGTCTATTCTGTAAGACTTATCGATATCGTTCACTAAACGGTCATTCCGACAATACCTATTCTATATACAGTAAAATTATTAGTATTGGATCGTTGGTGAATGAGAGCCATTTAGCAATGGTTTGTTAACGTTTGGAATTTATTTGTGAGTTTGATATGATATTTATCACATGCAAATTTTAGTCCAATTATAGGTACAGATAATAATAAATTTGATTCAATGTGTTAATAGTTACGTAATTTTTTTAGTTTTCATGTAAATAAATCATTTCTATTTCATCAACAATCAACTTACTTTTTTTCCTATGGACAACTGGTTTCCAAGGACGAAATATCAGATTGCTCTGGGATCGGGATAATATTTATTTGTACGGACGATTATAAAACATTTTTTCTGTTCTACTAAATTATTTTCATAATTTCATACTGATACTTAGGGTTTAGCAGTACTCTATCTTAATATGTGTCTGTCAAAACGCAAAACTTAGATTATGGGCGACAGTAGACATCTGATCATTAGCAACACGATAAACGCTAATCGATATGCAACGAATCGTTCACGAACAAACATTTACATAATAGACACGATAAGTATATGCTAAGTTAGCAATGACCTGTAAGGAATCCCGTGAGAATTCTAAGGTTATTCTTCCTCATCGATGGACAATCATTGGCCTTTTCCGGCTCGTAGGAGGTAGCCGCACCTCTTTTAGCGACATCTGCTTGCTCATTACCTTATAACTCAATGTGTTCAGATATCCAGGTGATCCTAACCAGTTCGTTCAGCTGGGTTTGCACACCTTCACCATCTTTCAATTGATGACAATACTGCTTGATGCCGTGACTGTTGGACATGATATCTATGTTTTTTTTCTAACATATCGTATATCCAGATTTAACTGGACATGTATGTGTACCAACAGACTTTATTTCTCTGAGCTGGGATGTGTATTCTCTCTGCTGAATGCGCATTTTTCGAGTTTTCTTGTGGTGAACAGCATGTGGTACAACCATTACCATTGCATAATTTGTTAAAAACTTTCATCAACGAATTAAAATTTGAAGATTATTGTTTTGACGACCGACTGATCATTCATTGTCTTGATAGCTGTGGCTATTGAGTGAAACGGGTTCTTATCCTTCCTGAACGTAGTTACTAACCCGCTACCTATGCCCACAGAGCGTGTGGATTAAAATGTAATCGTGAGTAATTAATTATAAGCACCACCTTAAGTTAAAACGTACTTCATCAAAGCGGTCAAGGTTACTTTGATAGTAACACGCACAGATAAGATAAGAAACCGTTGAGTACAACTAATTGGTCCAGCGACCCACAATTTTTCAACATTAACAAATAACCCTGAAGATACGTTACTTAACTAGGATCACATACATGTGTCGTTTATTAAGGCGTCCTTTTCGAACGTTTGACATCAATAGTTCCAGTGATACTTAAGCAAAGATTCGGTACTGGCAATTGGATTGTTCGGATACACACGCTAAAATTTAAATAGCTGCAAAACAAAGCACTGATGGCGTTCTAGGTCGGCGGCACAGACAGTGCTGAAGGAAAGCCCCTTTTCGGTGGTAAGACGAGACACCCCAAAGCCGCTGCTTTCCGCTATCTTGCGTGACCGAATTTCACTCGGCACCTCCGAACCGCATGTGTTTATTTCAGCATAGCACTTCGTCGAGTACCAGTAAGGGTAAAGAGGTTAATCCTTCCAATTACAACAGCATCAAGTAGGGACGATTCCCGAAGACACCCACACACCTACAATTTTTAATCGCAATCAAGACTCAGCACACATCGAGCAAAGTAATCCCAGAAAATACGAACGGACAAAGAAACTGTAATAATTAGAGAAAGGGAATGAAGCAAACTATTCGACACGTGTTGAAATATATGTCAGTACGCTCACTTGCAAACGTTTATTCTAAACAACATCTCGGTTTTTCATTTAATACATATGCGGTGTAATTATGGTTCCCAAAAGGCGGATGACTAAAATAACTTCGGATTAATTCATCACTTGTGTTTAGAATTTCCCTACGTAACACGTTCAATTTAAGATATAGGAATTGTAGCGGTGAGAAGTTAGCAATAACTTTCAGCTATAGATGGATTACTTTAACACCGGACCGATATATGAGAGCGCGCCGTTTTACGATACCCGTCGCATCTACAAAAAAAACTTTATTTATCAACAAAGAAAATTTTAATATACTAATATGGTAACACGTTGCAACTTGTTGATGACGTCTCTAGAAGTGGAAATGTTTTGACAGTTTTCTTGCTTTTATTAAGTGCAGTTTTTATTTTTATTAAATTTTGACAGACTTATATCTTAATACAGATTCCTTAAAGTGGAGGGAATAAATTGAGTCACTACCCTTGATTCAATGTGCCGACGTTTCGCTCGATTTATGTGGTCTTCTTCAGGGCTTCTTGAAATTTAGAGCATGCTAGTCACATCTAACATAATATCTAAAACCAACAAAATTGTACACTAAATTAATCACTAAGATTAACAGCGGTCACAAATTAAAATATTTATAAATTAAATAAATAAGTATATATTAATAAGACACACTATAGTACGAACGGACGAACAATATAAACAAAATTGTTGCCCGCATAAGTCGGGCGAAACGTCGTCACATTGAATCAAGGGTAGTGACTCAATCTATTCCCTCCACTTTAAGGAATCTGTATTAAGATATAAGTCTGTAACTGTAATTTTCGAGGATAAAATTAATTCAATTTAAATTTTGACGTAATTGTACCGATCTAATTAACGACCGTGTACAATGAATTTTTGTTGATTGACTTCAATTTACTTTTTACATTTTTACACTTTCTGGCGACTCCCTTCATCGTACCACTATTCGTCTCTTCACCACTTAAAAACACTTTTGTCTTTTTTTTAATCGTTCACTTTTCTTTCCTACTTCACACAATGTTTCTACCTTTGACCTTTTAAAATTATTCGTCTATACAGAAAACTTTAACCATCATACTTTTGAAATGCTTGGCTGTCTGCATCGATATGCAATGTACTGTTTGTGTTCGTTATCAACTGAAACATTTTCTTCTTCTACCCGTAATGTCAATTTTGCATTTATGAATGCTACAAATAACAACTTAATGGACTTAAATATTATTTTAATTAATTAAATGAAACGATTTATTTATACAATATAAATCAAATTCTTTTCTTAACAAAAATGTAGATCGGTTTTTAGAATCTATCATATTAATTCTACGTTTGATTTAAATAGAAACATTTATTATAAATTTCAACACTAATACAAAATCGATTTAAATAAACAAAAAAAAATTTTTTTAAATAATTCATTCACTGAAACATGTTCGTATGTCGTATGGACCCAATTGCTTATGAATTTTTTTTCCAAATCGTACTTTTTTCGGTTTCAGTCTATTTTTTTCTTTCAAATGTGCAGCAACTATTTGTTGAAGTAAAACTGAAATAGTTCGCATTCGGCCTATCTAAAAACTACCGCTAGAAAAACTTGGAAAACGTTACAAAAAATAAAACTAATTGATAATATTGAAAGAAATTTAAGTGCGTATTTAATTGACAGTCAATTTGGATATAATTATGTAGAAAAATATTACTTAAGTCAAACCTATCTCTCTGACTGTCCAGGGAAAGAGAGGGGATAAACCAAAAGTCGATTAAAAACAACATAAGCAATACGTACAGTAGAGACAACCATTACAACATAGAGTATCTATAAGCGCAGCGCTAACGTAACCGTTGTTAGGGACACCTTTAATGACGGAGCCGTTAAGGCTCGTGTATAAGAGTCAAATTCTGTTCTTAACTAGTACATCTTTAGTAATGCAACGGCTGTTGAAAAGCAGCCTTTGCATTAACAACGGTCTGTTTTAGCGTATTAGGGGTAATTTTAACAGGTGATGAAAAGGTTGGTAAAAGAAAATTTTTATTTTTCACTCTTCTCAGTGAGCGTTCTGTTCAAAATTTGTAGTTGCAAGAAAATAGTGGAATTGACTCAACAATATACTCACACAACGAAGATACTGTGAAAAGGAGGACACTTTAAATAGAAAGAGAAAATGATGACACTTCTTCATCAAACGTGTTCGATGAGTCTAACGTGTTGTGAACATCATCCATATCGCGGATCTCATCTACTACAGACTAAGAAAACGAACATTTCAAAAGAAAGTATTAACTATAAACAAGAAAAAATTATAAATGAGTACATATATGGAAAAACAACATAAATGGGGAAAAGAGCGGTTTACAGATGTGGTGGTAACTTAAAGAATAATATTGCAGGAAACAACAATATTTATATACTTTATCACTCGTTTAGAACTCGTTCGTTCAACACGTTGCTAATTCAACCATAAAGATGAGAATGTTTCACCAGCAGGTTTGAAAGTAGATAGGTTAATTTTACGAATGTCGTGTAAACATAAGGCTATCATATGCATTTCACCCTAATTTGGGATCATCAGGGTACCTGAAAGCGAGTTAAAAATTGTACGTTTTTAAGTTTTGACTCTTCGAAGAGCTTTAAATATAAGTGAATGTAGAGACGCTGATGGTCCCAAACTGGAGTAGAATGCATTAGGGAGAGTCTCGATGACGTTACTGTGATACGTCTATTTTCAGAGGTTTAAAAAATTATTATGTTGGGATATTGATAATTAAACACACCTTTTTAAGAACATATTTTAAATATTTACATAAATTTGCATTACTTTTTCCACATGGTTTACCAACAATACTTTTCGTTATTTAACTTTATAAAATTTTTAAAGAAGCATTCTGCTACCTTTATAAATATTGAACTTTTTGTGAAACCATTTCGTGATTATTTAAGATGATATTGACAGCAATGAATACAAAATAGATTGTTAATTCATGTGTGTAGCTGAATGATTCTAAAATTCTGTCTTGTTCGTACAAAAAGGAAACTGTTTTCGGAAATTTACTGTACTTAGAATTCGATACTTGAAAAATAGCTAGAGTTTCTGCCGGTATTATATGGTTTTGTTTTTCAATTTAAAACCGTCTTAATGCATCTACTAATGTAACAACAAAAAAAGTGATATTTGAAAAAGGAGTAGATTGTGTTTGCGACTGCGATCGTATTCCATATTGCACATAGTTGGCTTCTACTTGAATTATTTTTTTTATTAATAAGTGGGATTAGGTTGTGACATTTTTATGGCCGGGAGCATTGTAAACTAAATTCGTGTCTCTTTAAGGAAGGGTGTTTTAAAATTTTAAATTGAGGAAGCAGTTCATCCATCCCTGTATACATACGTATTAACAAAGGTACACACCGAAGGGGTAAAGTTTTACAAACAAAAATTTAAGTTAAAGCACATAAAAATGTAATTTTCTTCAGCTTTGCTGAAAAACGTTTTTGTACCATTTGGGTCCATAATTGAAGATATTTTCGTAAAAAATGAAAAAAAAAAGATATTTCATTACATGAATTTGATTTTTTTTGTTTAATAAAAATAATGAAGCTGACATTTTTGGATTTATTATTCGTTTAAAATTTTAGTTAGAAGTAATTGCGCCGTTCGTTATGTGAACTACGAGTAGGGTGTTATGGACCATTGTAGAAGTTTGATCAATACTTCATTGAAAACGGAATGCTAGTATTCCTACCATTTAGCTCCAATTTGTTGTTAGAGAATTTGTGGAATGCGTCCTTTTTGTTTCGACAAAATAACCGCATCTAATGGAATCTGACAAACAATGTCGCTAAATCTTCAGATTATAATATCGCTGTGGCGCAACTTAAGCTAACAAATTTTTTGAATATAATGAAGTAAGATAATAATAAGAAAATCCACGTTTTATCTTATCATCTAAATGTAAAAGATGTGTTGCTCTTGTTGAATGTTTAACGCTTTCTTATGACAAGTTGGAAGAAAATTCGAGGAAATCGATATCTTTGGCCGATTCCAAGTTCTTTGTTAATAGAGAAATGCGTAATATAAAGGTAATAGTACGAGTATGTTCAGTGGGGATAATGTTTTCTACTATTTTTCTAAAATTTATCAGTTTAGATGTGGAGTTCTGAGACTTATTTCTTATGTAGGAGAGAACATTTCAGTTTTAACGCATTATTAAAATGTAAAAACATTATTTACATCATAATGACAAAATATCGGTGTCAATAAAGATAATGCAACAATTTCACAATGATGAACATAATGTTTACCTGGAGAACCATGTAAATTTTAATATTAATTATTATTATTATTAATCGTTTAAAATTGTTAAATGAAGAGTTGAGGAGGCATACAACATGTGACAAAACCACAGCATAATAAACATACAGAAGTGTATCTCTCGATCGGCGCTTTTTAAGTTACTAACTGAGAAAATGTGACTTTGTAGCCATTTTATTCGGTTTAAAACGCACAGTTTATTTTCAATAAATTGATTTGCATGTATAGTAATTAAATCTTAGAATCGGTACGGACCTGGCGGGCAGGTTTAGTTGACCAAGATACACTGCTACATGTTTGTTATGCTGTGGCAAAACTTCATATAGAAACCGAAATGCTTTCAACGGCTCCAATGTGATTGATCTCCATTGTAGTAAAGAATTCTAAATACAAAAAGATTCACTTTGACGACGATATGTTGTAGAAAAAAATAATAAGTTTAGCAACTGATATCATTGAAGAAATTGAAAAAAGAAATTAAATTGTCGTTACGTGTTTCCCGGTATGAAATAAACACTGACGCGGTAGGGGGAGTTTACACCGAGACAAGAATAAAAGTAGGCGTCACTAACTTTACTTACGCAAAAAGAGACTGGTCGGGTGCTAAAGACATAAACACACGATAGACGACGAAAAGGAATTTTGAATTCGGTAGTGTAATTTATTAAGAATTTTTTTAAGAATGATCTCCTTCCGTAATATATTGACGATTGTAACCAGGGATGTATTCAGGACCATGGGCCAGTTTAGGAAGGTATGAATGTGCAGAAAGAAAACTGTGGTTACTGGTAACTAACTAATAAGACGTTTTATAAATCAATTCCATTGACTTCACGTTGTAGTAATTTATATATTTCAGCTTAAAAAATGTTAACGATGCAGCCAGAGATGTATTAAGGCCCTGGACCTCTTTAGGAAAGTATGAATGTGCGCAAAGAAAACTGTGGTTACTGGTTGGGGACTTTCTTTCTACACACTCATACTTTCCTAAAGGGGTCCAGGGTCCTTAATACATCCCTGGCTACATCCGTTGACATTTTTTAATTTTAAATAAATGACTAGAACGTATTTTAATGGGATTGCTTTATAAAACGCCTTATTAAACGAGAATTGGAATACCGTTTTGCGCAATTGATTTTTAAGCGAGGTCCCTACATCGATAAACGCGACAAAGGTTAAAGTACTCTGAATGCGAATGTTTATCAAAATTTACTAAACTACCAAAAAAAGAAATAGGGAGCGAAATAAAGAGAATACTACTTGAAACTATAAAAGAAATTTTATTTACGAACAAATTAAAAAGGTTTTTAATTTAAAAAATTGGTAATTCACAACTCTAGAAAAAATATCGAAATCGGTGTTATGTTATGTTATGTTACAAAGTCAGGGAAAATATATGGGAAATGTCATGGAAAACCTAGAAAAGTCAGGGAATTTCACCATACCATATAAGTGGGCACCCTGACAAGAACACAAACAGACAAGAAGGGTAATTGGAAAAAGTATCTACAAGTTAGAACAATACATAAGTACTACTAGTATAAGGCACAACGACTCAAAGTAAAAGAAATGGTGAAAGAGGAAAAAAACTAGACCAGAAACCGATGGACACGGAAAGAAAAAATTATTTTATAAAGTACTCAAAACTATGAAGAAAGGAATGAAGCCCGCAGTCAAACATATGAAAAATAAAACGGCAAATTAATACAAGACGAAGTAGGTAGGATATGGAAGGAGTTGTTTGAAGAAGTCCTGAATACAGATTAAATATGTCAACTTGAAAAGAAAGATGGCGATGAGCAATTAAGTCTAAACCAAATTCAAAACTTAAAACAATCAGCCCACTAAAGAGAGGCATAATACCGCGGCACGACGACGTAACCGCGGAAATGGTGAAAAATAAGGGCGACAAAGGCAGGGAAGTACTAAGAAAACTTTTCAGTGAAATAAAGTGCAATGGGATAATATTGGGAACTGGCAATAATCACCCTTATGTATGAAAGGAGACAACAAGGAATGCTCCAATTATCGTGTAATTTCATTACTTAGTATAACAGCCAAAATGTATGAGCAAAGTAGTTACAAAAAATCATAAAACCGCAGTTACAGGAATCTCAAACTACAATCAAACAATTAATAGAGAAATGTAGAAAAAACGAGATATATGTCGCTATTCTAGATCTTGAGAAATCATTTGACAGTGTGCCGAATAGCTTATATGGAACAGTCTAACAGGAGATGTAAATACATATAGATGCTGCAATGCTATTAAGAATTGATATCAAGTTACAAGGAATTATGTAACAACAGGAACTCTAACATCCGACGGGTTTACGACACGAGAGGGACTTAGGCAAGGAGATGTTCTGAGCCCGACCTTGTTTACAATGGATGACGTAATAAAATAAAACGGTTAAAGCATATATAGTCGGCTATAGAAATTTATTGTCTACGGAAAGTGCATATGCAGATGATCTTGTAATCTACGCCAAAAACGAGAGAGCGTTATAATACGAGGGTAAGGTGAAAAGTTCTCGGCTTGACAATGATTTTCAGTTAAAAAATGATTTTATTCATCTACGTAGTCTCTCTTGACTTCAACGCCCTTGGACCAGCTTCTCTAACATCAGTATTCCTTCAGGAAAGTGTGAGTCTGGAAGGTTGTGAAAGTATTCATGTACGGTCTTTTCAACTTCTTCATTGGATGCGAAGAGCTTCCTAGAAACAAATTTTCTTTAAATCGAGAGAATAGGGTTGATGAGCGAACAAATCATACCCCCAAATCCCGCAGTTTTCCCTTGTCTGCAGGTGCGTTATCTTGGTGAAAGATGATTTTTTTCTTCATCAAGGCAGGTATCTTCTCGCGAATTTTGCCATCCAGCTGGTCAAAAAGTTGGCGTAATATTCGTCTGTAATTGTTCTGCCTTTTGCAATATAATCAATTAACAGGATCTCTTTCGCATTCCAAAATACGCTGGCCATGACCTTTCCGTCAGATGTGATCGACTTCGGTTTTTTTGGCGGTGAATCACCGGCTTCCGTCCACCGGTTGGACTGCTGTTTTGTTTCTAGCGTGTAGTGGTGGACCCATGTCCCATCCATGTTGACAAATGACTGCACAAAATCGATCGGATCCCTGTTGAATCGATCCAAATGGGAAAATCGTTTTCTCATTTGTTTTAATCGGCATTCAGCAAATGCGACACCCATCTTGCGCAGAGATTTTGCATCTCTAATTCTTTGTGTAAAATGTTATGCACTCTTTTTTCCGATATCGCCCCAGCTTGAACTATCTTACTCATCTTGACTCACCTATTGTCCAACACGATATCATACACATTTTCGATGATTGCCGGCGTGGTTGTGGTTTTTAGTCGTACTTTACGTAGATCATCTTCGAGCGATGTATGACCACGTTTAAATTCAGCTGCCTACTTTTTAATTGATATGGAAGAAGCAGGGTCTTCGTAAATATTTGTCAACTTTGGATGAATTTCTTGAGGGGTTAATCCATCCTAAACGAAGAACTTTTCAACCGTACGATATTCAAGTTTATCCATTTTCACAAAAAATCATACAAGATGTCTACTGTAAACAAACTATTTGAGCGAACAAGTTGAAACTTGCCATACGAACTAATGACACATTGTTACTTTATATTAGCTAATGGGCCTCTTAGCAAATAAAAAAAATACGTGGTATCGGCTTAAAAGCTGTTTAATTGGTTACACACAAAATATCAATAGCCAAATATAACATATTGTGCTCTCTCGGTGTATTCGCACGTAAAATTATAAAGTGATGGCGACAATTCTCACAAATAATAAACCACTCGATAGCAGTAGCTAATGAGTGACTGGCGTCTTATCCTTTGATAATAAACCGCTAGCCGCGCCCACAGAGCGTGTAGATTCAAATGAACTCGTAGGTAGTTAATTATAAGTGCCACCTTGACTTAAAATTGTACTTCATCAAAGCGATCAATGTTACTTTGATAGTAATACGAACAGATAGGATAAGAGACCGGTAAGTTACAAAACTTGGTCCAACGACTCACAAATTTTCTACATTAACAAATAGTTACCTGAAGATACGCTACTTAACTAGGATCACATACGGGTATCGTTTATTAAGTCTTCCTATTGCGTTAGACATCGATAGTTTCAGTTATATTTAAACAAGGATTCGATAGTATTAATTTGAATGTTTGGATACCTTCGCTAAAATTTAAAGAGCTGAAAGAGAAAGCACTTATGAAGCTTTAGGTCGGCGGCACAGTACTGAAGGAAAACCCCTTTTCGGTGATTCGACGAGACCCCCCAAGCTGCTGCTTCCCGCTATCTTGAGTGACCGAAACTTCCCTCGGCGCGTCCGAACCGCATGAGTTTATTTCAGCCTATCACGTTGCCGAGTATCGGTAAAGATCGAGAGGTTAATCCGTTCAATTACAACAGCATACAGTAGGGACGAGTCCCGAAGATACCCACAATTTCCAAACGCAAACAATACTCCGCAGACATCGAACAAAGTAAGTCCAGAAAATACGAACGGACAAAGAAACTGTATTAATTAAAGAAAGCCAATGAAGCAAACTATTCGACACGTGTTGAAATATATGTCAGAACGCTCACCTGCAAACATTTATTCTCAACACCAATTTACAATACAATTTATATTTGTTGTAATTATGGTTCCCAAACAGCGAATGATTAAAATAACTTTGGATTACTTCATCTCTCGTGTTTAGAATTTTCCTTCGCAGTTCTTTTAGTACAACACACGACTGTTCACGTTGACCTTGTCCTATTAAACTCGCGCGAAAGTAGACACGGCCGTAATCAGCCAACTAACACATACGCAGGAAAATCTCAACGTTTAAAAGCAAACACTAGTAAACTTGAATTTTTATCGTAACAACATGCACCCATGCAGGAAACATCTCTGTGTCAGGCCGAGAACTATTCACCTTACCCTCATACATACACAATAAGAGAAATAGTTGTATGGAAGTGAGAGCAGGACGTTTAACAAGAGAACAAATAATAAACTCCAAGCTATTGAAATGAAATGTAATAGGCATTACAAAAAGAGACCGAATGAAAAACTCCAAGGTAAGAAACAACCCACTACATATAGAACTACTAACAACGATCTTAAGAAGAAACCATCTAATATGGGTCGGACATTTAACTACAATCAAGGAAGTCAACAAACAATAGTAAACAATGAAAGAAAATAAACTGTATTGAAGATCGAAAATGGCGAAGAATAAAAAATGTACTTCTTAACTGTAGGTACACCAAGGATTAATAAATATAAATAAATACTACTGGTATTTTCTAGAGTATCTTTATGCGAAAATAATTTAAAAGCGACATTATAATTAATACGCTGTTTGACTTACCTTTGCGATGATTCCCTTCAAAGTCATCGTGTTTTGAATGAACCATCGCACCGGTTAAAAAATCATCGGCTGATTACAATAGATCTGCGCGATCTGCACCTTATACGTAGGAACGAGTATCTTCACCAGAGATCGAATATTACAATAAAAATTACACCCAAAAAATTCATTTGGACTTGGTAATTTACTAAATACATATTTTTTTCCATTTCTACACATAAAGAAAACAATAAGAGCGTCGCCATGCCATTCAACCAAAGCACTCATTGAACTTCGAGAACGATCGCTTCGGAGATTAAACTTTGTCGATGCAAAACTATCTACACATATCCGAATACGATTTACATACTTCTCTAAGAAAGTAGACACTAATAATTCGTATTTAACGGTATTCAGCGAAGAAATGGCCGTTATCAACAGACGACACAACTGATTAACGGCCAGGAGAACTCGTTACAACGAGTCTCCCAAAAGAAGGAAGGTTCTTAGAATGTCTTAAAGAAACTAAAGTTGTATATCTTGGAGTATGTTTGGACTAATAAGTTGATTAATTTGTTTAGCTGAATACGTAGGCTTGAAGGGGAATCCTTGCTAAATATAAATCTGAGTTTTGGGGATTCAGACTCCCCGCATTCCCCAAATAATTGCGAAAAGAGTTAAATTTCTTTGATCGGCTATAATTAGTGATACCGTGTTCGCACAAGTGATTATTTTGCGGGAGATTTTGCGCTCTACACATTTTCAAGATATAAGCTCGAGAATGGGGTTTTTTCAGAAACAAATGGATTCGCTTGGATTGGCGGAATTCCACGAGTCTAGGAATCTCTGAAAGACACCCATTCTGTTAAGTTTTGTCGCTCGACCGAATTTTTGAATTTTCCACTCCCGACTAGTTTTCGCCCGAAAAAAAAAGAACGAATTCTACACATGCACACTCAGGTGGCGCAGTTTTTTGCAGGAAACAATTTTGGCCGTATCCGGCGAATTGATATGGTCCAAAAATTGCACCAACGTAGTGGAGAAATTCGCGCGGCAACTATTTCGATTTTTTTTAGCAATGTGTCACAATTGTGACGGAGAATGCAGCAACAAAGGGAATGTTCTTGAGTTCGAAGAAGAAAAGTTACATTTGAATACGCGTCCCAGCTGCTCACAGATTGAAGAAGACAAAAATATTGAAACCACTGCTGCCAATTCTGATGTTGAAGACGAGTAAATCATTCAAAGAGAAGTTTGACCAAGAACAAAATGCAAAGGAAAGTGTGAACGAAAATGCGTTCTAAGAATGGATGGATTTAGCTCTTTTGTGCTCAAAGTTTCGGCCTCGGATCGATCAAGGTGATTCCCAATACTCAAACTGAACACGTCGCCGTGTTTTAGGCCTTTAAAACAAAAGGCGCCTGCAAGTGTTCCTTAACGGGTGTGCATGGAAGTTGTCTTACCTGACATATTTAAAACAGTTCTTACTTTTTATCAGCATTTTGCACATAAAATATTATATTTATATCTCGGAGCACTTTTTTCCGATATCTCGAAAAATATCGATTTTTAAGGTCTCTCGTTTTATTCGCGAAAATTTAAAAAATAATGCAGCATTTCGAAAAGTATTGATTTCGTTGAACTCGGACTCTTCTACACACACGGTAAATTTCTGAAATCTGAGCTAGCGTGGAATTTCAAAAATGTTTCCCATAACTCGAAAACTTTTGTTCGAATTAATTTGTGGGATAGGTCCAAAAATGTTGGGCGTCAAAAACTGAATAGAATGGGTGTCTATCAGAGACTCGTCGATTTCCGCCAATCCAACAGTAGCGTGCATAGTTTCCTATCACTTTCCTGCAGTTTTGATGAGGATTTGTTCATTCTACTAGAGTTTGATTTTATAAGGACCAACTTTGCGATTTTAAATGAGAACGGTTAGGTGACAACATCATTACCTATTTCTCAGCTTTATAAAAATATAAGTTATGAAACTTTGTTTTTTGAATAATTGTGTGACAATAATAGTGATATTAAAACAACAAAAAAGCAATAACTTGTCCTCATTTGTTTTTTATTGCTTTGAATGAGTCCTGGCTACAATAAGTTTTTGGAAAGCTGAGAGAAATGTTATTTAACTATACGTCATCACCTATTCATTTAAAATAACATATTTATTGAACTTCGTGGATATAATAAAAATCAAATATCCTCATCATTCATTCAGCAAACTAAAGTAACTTTAATAACATTTTTATGTAATTTACTTCCGACTGAAACCAATTGAAAATTTTCTCTCTAAAATGGAAAGGGTTACAACAACTGATTGGCATATATACCCTATGAATAGACGAATTTAGGACACACTGTAGGTTATTTTTTTAAATTTACATTAGAATAAATTTGTATGTTTAAGGATTAAGGCAAGAAATTAGATAATGTAATTTTTGGACAAAAATCTATGGAACTTAATTATAGAGATATCAAGACAAATTCAGTCAGACTGAAGGGATACGCTTTCATTAATGTTTCAGTATTACAATTTAATCACATTTGCGAACGGTCGCACATTGATCAAAGCTTCATTTTGTACATTTCTTCTTCAAATAAAGTTGTTTGTAATTAAATTTTACACCATTTTTGTTTAAACTGTCTTTTGATCTCTTAAGTAATTATTGAGTATAAACAATAAATGTTTTGAAAAATATTAATTGTCCAGAAAAGTTACAGAAAAAAATTCAAATTTTTTTTTTCACTTTTTCGTGGCGTACGTTCGGTACGATCTTATATGTTTATTAGAGTCGATGCGATGTGGAATTCCGTGCGAAACGCTTGTTTTTTTTCTAATTATGTAATAGAAAATAATATTTGTTTATAATCTCGCTTTTGTCCAGTCAATATGTTCATGTGTCCTTGGAAAAGGTCATGTACTTCCAGTGGCGGTCATATTATTACAATACGACCGACTTATGTTATATATTATTATACAGGGTGTTGCTATATTCTACCGACAACGCTTGAGGTCTCGTAAATTGGTGAATTTTGTTATAGGAACATGAATCTCAGCAACAAAGCCGTTTAAATGTTCATGATCCTATATCAAAATTCACCAATTTACGAGACCTCCATGAGGTAGAGCGTTGTCGGTCGAATATTGCAACACACTGTATATATAATGTATATATTAACCTATACGTGAATTCCTTTTTGTTTCCCAGACACCGAAAATATGATAAAGCTAAATGTATTCATCAATGAATAGCTATAATTAACATAAAATTACAGCATTTGTTGTAAGTATACAGTTATCCTTCTAGTCATAGGATGTTGCCAGTTAATTACTGTCAATTCATTATTTACGGAATATACGGTCAGTGAACTCTTTGCGTGCATCTGGTTTACTATTACTAAAATGTGATGGTGTACTATTTTGCTGGAACCCATTCCATGACCAGTTTCCAGAGGAATACCTTCTATGTACTTCTTCAAAAAGTGGAGGTAACTTTCTGCATTAAAACGTCCTTCAGTAAAATGAGTCCCTAAATATGATTATTTAACAAGCCGCACTACAAGTTGACGGAAAAACAATGTTGATTATTAACTATGATTTCCTGTGGCTTTGGATCCGTTCAGATGTGAGAATTACGTTTGTCATTGGTACCATTTCTTCTAAATTTGACCTCATCCGTCAAAAATGTGTGTGGAGTAACCTACAAACTATTTTGCAACCTCTTTATATTCTAAATTTTTAGTAAGTAAATGATAGGTAAAGCTTATCATGGTACAGTTCTCCCTACGTGGTTTGAGAACTTCCCGAGTATGAGATATTATATGTGATAGAATTTATAACTACTTCAGCGTGACTATCTCCGCCTCTTTCTACAAAACCACGTGGGAAAAATGGTGTGTGGTGAGGAACCATATAGGAATATTCTGCATGAGAAAATGGGTTTGATTCCTCCAGTTGGTAGTTTTAATTAAATTTTTTTTTCAAGTATCTTTCTGGGATAGTGAGACGGAGGTAAAAATGAAACTGCTTTTTACAGGAGTAGTGCCGACATTCCGCCCCTATCAAATAGAGGCTTTATCAATGCGAATTGTTGTTTTATTTGATATTTTTGTTGATACAACGGCTTAAAAGATAATTT
This sequence comes from Abscondita cerata, assembly GCA_030710515.1. Classification (NCBI taxonomy): domain Eukaryota; kingdom Metazoa; phylum Arthropoda; class Insecta; order Coleoptera; family Lampyridae; genus Abscondita; species Abscondita cerata. The sequence continues at coordinate 851,428 of JALBCR010004275.1, forward strand.
GTAATTAGGGGTGAAAGTCGGCATTACTCTTATAAAGGCAGTTTCATTTTACCTCCACCTCAGGAAGATTCCTGAAAAAAAGGAATAACTTTCAGTTATCGTGCACTAATAAAATGCGCCAAAATGTTTTATTAGGCAGCCCAAAAATCATTCATTTTTCAAAAATAAGGCAATTCGTCAATGGGTGATAAAACATTTTTGTTTGTAGCTACTTCTTGAATATATGGTCGTCAGTTGAGTGTTGCAACAACCTGAAATTAATTTTTTTTACGGAAAAAACCGATACTTGTAGATCGATACAGTTGTGAATGAGATATTAGCTCGAAAATGAGTTTTTCAGAAACAAATGGATTCGCTTAGATTAGGGAAATCCACGAGTCCAGGAATCTCTGACACCCATTCTGTTCAGTTTTGACGTCCGACGTTTATGATCCTATCACTCGAATTAAATGGACATTTTTCGAGTTATGGTTTCGCAAAGGGAAAAATGTTTGACATTTTTTTTTATGGCCCATTCCCACCCAAAAAACGACGGAAACTCACGTTAGCGCACTCAAATTCCGCGTGTTTTTACGGGTAACAATTTTGCAGTTTTGTACAGTCACGTACAAATTTAGATTGAAATGTTTATGTCGTTTTACACGTTATTAGAAAAGTACTTAATGTTTGTAATTATTTAAAATTGAATGTTCAGTGTTGTTTTTTTACTGTTATTTGCATTGATATTATTGACCTGATGAAGTGTTCACCAGTGAGACACGAAACGTTGCCAAAAACACAACAGAATATCTGTTTTTCATTGCTCCCTCTTAACTGAAGAGATCACTTAAAGTGTTATTTTTAAAAAAATTATATTGTCGTTAAGTGTACTCCATTCAAGATATTTACCGAAAGCTCAGATAAAAATGGCGGAGGGCGCGTGTCGTTGATGTAATAAAATAGGTACTGACGAGGTGAAGGAAGAGACAAAGGTAAGCACCAAACAGAAAACACGATAAGCGACGAAAACGATAGGTGCCGTAATTTATTAAGTAAATATTTTCATTACATTTCTTTGTAAATAATTAATGACTAGTACGTAAGTTTAATAGGATTTGTTTGCAAATCGCCGTATTGATCGAGAATATGCTTTTATTTTAAAAGCACATTCTAGTTTTGAACTTGTTTTACAAGTGCGCGCGTAATTTGTTTACTACCGGTATTCTCTACAGCATTTCTATGTAATTGTATGTTGGAATTGACGTTAAATATAATACGCTGTTACTTTTGGTGCAGACATCTTTTTTGCGATGTCGTCGTGTATTGGATATATTATTAGGTTAAATCTGATGTTTCTATTCAAGTCTGTTTAGGTTAAGAATAGGATGACTTCTAACTTAGTAATTTATTACATCGAATACAACATTGAACATTTTGTGTTGCCATAATGTATTTACTTATGTTAAGTAGGCAGATTTTCTCCATTGTGATCCTGCTTGTTCCTCTGATGGCAACATGATTTCCTTATAAATTGAAAAGTGGTCAAGAAAACCTTTCAGAAGGGCACAATCTGACAGAACGTTCTGAGCATCTTTTTGTGTGCGGTTGGTTCATTTTATAGATAGACACAAGCAAAGAGCTCCAGTTTTCCCGTCATCTCTTGGCAGATATCTGAAACTGTATCCAAAAGGTCATGCCCAATCTCATAAAACTCCATAGGATTACTTGGACATCAAAACTTCTGACCTAAAGTACAACCTGCTTCCCACATTTTCTGACAAAGGCCAGGAATTCCAATGTAACAATGACGGGAGGTTTATTTAGAACAACAACACTGTTGTGTGCCAGCTTTTTTCTGACTACTTTTAACTTCAGTGGTTTTTAAATTTACATGAACAACTAGAACAAGAGCGCAATCTGCGTGAAGTGCAGAGGCGGGTGGTGTCCAAGAGTGGATTTGATCAGTTAATGTTACAGCTGTAGTGGATCGTTAACATTACCGATTCCAGAGGCATATTACTGCCACCGGTACTGTTCTCTTTAGCTTCTTGCTACCGGTCTTGACTCTTCTTTACTTTTGGCAATTGCAGATAGAGTTTCTGCCTTTCAATTGGCTTTTTGAGGGACTGCCAATTGGACCAATGTTTTTCACACCAACAGCACCAACTACTCTAGCCTTTAGGGCGTTGGTAAAACCTGCAGAATAAAAACAAATATTACCTCAGAATTTACATAAATAGATTTAAAAAAATTTAACACATTTTGTTTTTACTTTAACTTGGCGGATTCTGAGACAACAATGTGGTTTAATATCTCATTGGCTTGAGTGGAACCACAAACAGTCTAGCTGTGCTTTTTCGGCAGCGTAAACCTGCAATATTGTCTCACGGAATGCTGAGCTAGACAAAGATTTTATCTGCAGCACATTTTTGAAGTGGTGATTCGATCGAGTCTTAACCTTGCACCGCTCATCACAACCTTCATGTTTGTTATATACTTGCGGACACCTTCAACATTAGCATGGGCCTGAGCAAAAAGTCCTGTTTTGTCGCGCGGCATGGTTATCAACTACCAGAAAACATAACACTAACTTGAGATATCAACAGCGAAACTGAAGCTAAATCAAAATGACAAGAATTTAAATCAAAATGTCCACCACTAAAGGTTTCCGGTCCGGCATAGTTACCAATCTCTCCTGGCCATAATGTAGTAGACGCGACGTTGATTTGTTGGTTCCGCGTACGTTTGTGGGGTAAAAATTAAATATTTAGATGCAAAATAAATATCTCTGAATTTTTTTATAACCAATATTAGTGTTTTTGACCGTTTTGTCGCCAATGTATTAATTGTTGTACTTCATCCCCGCGAACTTGTACGAAACCTGAAACTAGTCAAATCTTTGATTAATAGTCAAATGCACAAATAAAGCCGCGTTTACACCAAAGTTGAACATTTTTTGTAGAAAACTAAAATTTACTCTTCTCAAATTAGAGCAACAAGTGGAAGATTTTTTGTAGAAAACTAAAAAAGTTGCTGTTCTTGAGTAAGTGGAAAACTTGTTGCCATAGAATTGGCGCGAAAGGTTTGCCACGTAGGTAGTATTGTCAAGATGTTGAACGCAATTATTGCCGCGGCTGCCTGCGTCATCATAGTTAGCCACTGTACAAGAAGTTCCCGTAGATATTTGGTGAGACGGCTCTCATTGCACGTTAGGGATAGGTTCAGTACAATTTCCAGGTGGACTGGACTTTCCCTCCAGGCGTAGTTTTTTTAAATTTTTGTCTTTAAATGTAGTGTCTTTTGGGTTCCAGAGAACCTCTCTCTATTCGTTCTCACTACAGTCTTTCATCTTGACAAAACACAACGAAAACACCTACAGCTGAAGGACATACGTGAACTCACACTGACGCTCATGGGTTGATTAAGGTGGAGAGATGGTACCACCCGACATTAAGTCCGGGGCGCGTGTAGGAGGAAGAGTTCTCCACTAGTTTCACAAGTTGCTTGCACAAAGCGCGCAGCTACAAATCTTCCACTTTTAGTTGTCAACTTTTTTTGATCTTCACCGACATTCGCGGGAAACCAAAATTTTGTGGTACACTTGTTTCTCCACAAGTGAAATACGGAAAAAGTAACAAACTGCCCCAAATTGAGGAAAACTTAGTGGAAGATTTTGGTATAAACGCGGATTAAAATTATTAATGGCCTGTTGTACTAACACGACTTAAACTTAAGCTATGATTTGTTGCTACGGTTTTAACAATCAGCGAAGTGGCTGACCTCTAGGGGCGATAGCTGTAATTCAGTATCTCGTGTAATTCTAACCTTAAATTTCATATAAAATTCAATGAGCTGTCGAAGAGTTTTAAGTTGCGATTTGTTTGTCCCACTAGCCATCTACTGGGCGTGATTATTCCCAATCACTTAAGTTTAAGTTGTGTTGGCGCAACCGGGCATTACTAGCATTTTAAAACTTAAGTAAAATGTTCAAAAAATAAATAAACCTAATTTAATCCTCATAATAGTGCTCAGTATTTTATAAACCTATTTTACCACATAAATTTATTGCTATCAGTTCTTTATTTGACTTGGCTAGAAACCTGTGGAACTACTTTAGTGGTGGCTATTGTACCTATTATTTCAATTCGTACAAAAATTTGTAGCTCGGTAACCGACATTGGTATAATAAGTAGTAATTCAGATAGTGAGCTTTCGTTTCCTTTTTACGGATTTGCAGGATTTATTTTTAAAAATAAATTTATCTCTATGTGTTTTTTTTGATTTTATAATAGTATTTCTTATGATTTTGGAAAAGTTAAATTTATTCTTCTTACAATTTTTCTTGTTACATTTTACTCTAAGAAATCCGCATTGGAACCGAAAGCGAAAGCTATTTGACAAGGTATTTTTCGACAAGTTGAATCGAAACCAAAAGGTGCGAGAAATAGTTCCGAAAACTTGTTTTAACGTAATTACCCAACAAATTATGTAGGATGTAATAATGGTAAATGTTCTGGTGAGTGCGCAATTTAAGTACTCTGATAAAAACGTAATTGTTTGGAACTGTGTGGCATTATTTGTAAATAAAAATTCTGCACGGGACGCAGAAACAGCAGCGTTATTTTTAGTACTTCACGTAAAAAACGGTGAACGCTCCGACCGAAGGATTTACAATCGCAGTGCAGAATAAAGTAAAAATAGTAGAGGATTTAGACGTAATCCATTATGGGAAATACAAAGTTAAACAATGAGATGCGTACGCTAATTTAGTGTAATAAAAGAATCGCTCTAATTTAAACGTCTAAGTACGTCGATTTCAAGGCTGGTATACTTATCGGTATGCTTGTCGTTCTTGAAAACTTTGACGTGTGCCAGAAATTCAATGTTTTGGCATTATGAGCGTTACGGTGCCAATAATAGACACGTATTCAGTTTTCCGTGCCATCTTTGAGAGGCAGTTGCCGAATTTGATTTTTCTACGACTTACTCTAGTATCGAACGATTTGTTAGTAAACGGATTTTATTTAATACGGTTCGCTGTTGCAAATAGAAAATGCTGTATCTAAAATTAGAACGTTTTATGTGTGTTTAATAATAAAGGAGCCTCGGAAAAAACGTTTACATAAAATATAGTTATTGTAATAAATAGTTTGTTTGGGAATAACCTTTTTTTTGGCGTTTGCAATGACGGGTTATGTTACGACTTCATTATTACTCAAACTTTGTCAAGTTCGCCCTCTCCCCGATAGAGGAGGAGGAAGAAGTTTACTCCATCGATCAAATTAAGGAGTTTGAACAAGTGCCTTCGAATTATAAAGAGTGGTTGTACGAAGTTCTTGAACAAGGTAGAAACCGTCTATTGGGAAAGACAATTTTTTATACACTACTTGAGCTTAGTTTTATGATCTCAACTGAAAAAAAAATTGCCTTTGCTATTCTGCATGATTGCGCCAATCAATGAAAACTGGAAGTGTTTGTTAATTTATTTGTATGTCGTTTGTTCTGTTTCGCTGCGAAATGGTTATTGAACTTTAATTTTGGCCACTAATATTTAGTAGTGCGACAAAAATCTACTGAAATTATTAATGTTCTTATGTATCTAAAGTAACTATAAGTTTTTGACTATTTTTGATGCTTCATTAATGAAGGTGTTTCTGAGAAACTATCAACACGCTCGTTTGACTCATTCATACTTGGGTTTTTCTGATCCGTGCATTTGTGACGATTTCAGTTTACATTCATAACCAAATTAAGATATTACATTGGAATACAATTTATAGTTGTGGTTGGTCTATATTTATTAGGTACAATTTCAAACCTTTCAAAGATTGATTAATGTAACTCATACCGATGGTTGTCAACTGAAATCAGTTAATTTGATTTTTTTTGTATATACATAGTTAGAAACATTGTATAGAATTTTGTTTCGAATTACTCCACTTTTTTTTTGACAGGCCATTCAGACCAATTGCTTGTGCTGTATTCACTATGTCTCCTTCTATATCCTTAGTGCCATGCCTTATAATATTGCCTCTTTTTACCTATTTCTTGATGTCCCTCTTCTAGTTTCTTGCACTCTACCTGCCAATGCCAATGGTATTTTAGTAGATTTTCCTTCTGGCATTCTCCATATGTGGCCAAACCGTCTCCATTTTTAAGCTTTAATACTTTGTTCTTCATACTTGCTTAATACTTCTTCATTTGTAAGTTTTGTCCACCCGTCCTCCGCCGCATTTTTCCTCCTACCTATTTTGTTACAGTAAAAACAAGAAAATAGTAATTTTCGTCGATGACTGACTGTTTAACTGGAGTCCACATTAACAGAAACAATATTTTCTTAGGTCATAGATACAGATAATTAAAAAATCATAGTTAACTAGCATACAGCGCTGGAGACAATATTACTTTTGTATTTTCGTCTGAGATGTAGGTTCTTAAAATTACTAAAAGTTTATAATTTAACAAGGGCCACTTTAAGCATATAACAATCAATTATCCTATCGTAGTTAAAGTTACGATGTAAGTTGACAAACAAAGAACAAAAGAGACAATGTCGATGGTAAACGCATAATAACCCTTTAATTTTTTAATAATAACGAAATGGCATTGAATTTAGTTTAAAGTAACATTTTTGATTAGTCTGGATAACTAGCGTCAATTCGAGTATAGTTTTATTCTCCTTCTGCTAAAAGAGAGTACGTAAAACCGTAGAGAACTGCTGGGCTTTAATCTTGTTGTTATAAGATGCCCTTTACAGGTGATTACACGTAGATCGCGCGAATGCGCTCGTATCTTCACAGACGGGTAGTTGTTGAGATATTAATGTAGGAGTGTACACCATTCGTAATACGGGATTATTCCCAAAAAGGTCTTTATCTTGCTTAGGCGGCGGATAAATAAGTCACACATCGAGCTGCGTTGATTATCCGAGATTAAATCGTAGAGAGTGGGCGGAAAAAATTAACTAAACATAAAAAATTGTAATATAAGACACAAAAATTTATAACCGCTACCAAGAAGTGATAAAAAATGAAATTTTTACCTGCGTTAACTTTACACTTTATGCGTACTTATTACTAACAATTTTTCCATTCCCATGTTTACGTTGAAATGTTGTATTATGATGACTCTACAAATAAATGGCGTACTACAATTTCGATTAATTAGCTAACACAACAAAAGGGAAAACACCAATAAAATGCACAGAAAACTAATAATAATAATAATCGTTTTTTGTGCAGTTTTTTGATGTTTTCCCTTTTGTTACAAGTTCTATTCCTTTGATTTAGATAGCTGACATAGTTATAGCAGTTTTTATGTTTGCGGTTCAGACACAAAAAAAAAGAACGATTTTATGGTTTTTACCTTTCGTAAGATTTTTATCTTTCAATTTCTTGTGCCGGCTTCGGGAAAACAGTGTTCACAAAAGATGGAAATTGTGGTTAGACGTGCATTTATCGTAACAATTTATTATACCCTAATCTGCCATTTTCATGTTTTCCATGCATATGTAACTGTAGGCTTAGTAACAGTCTTATACAACCCTGTATTTAACGGGATTTGCTTTGAAGACATTACTCTATTTAAGGCGCTCGCACACCTTGATACTTTTATTAATCTTATTTTAAGCAAGAGATAGTTGGTGTCACCATCCTATGGACAGTTCCCATTCATCAAAATGTGATATTTGTGGAAATTTGTAGTATGTAAGACTTGCGTTCGAGCTATCCTACACTGATGAGCCTCAAATAAGGCGAAACGTGTGTATCTAGCTGCAGTTTGTAATTCTGCAATTATCACTAGATACTATTTTATTCGATTGGCAAGAATTTAAAATATTGCGTTAAAAAAGCGCTTCATATCTCATAACCGGCATCTTACATACTACAGATCTCTACAAATATTACATTTTGATTAATTTTATTTGAATTTCTTGTAGGTAATTAAAACTAATCCCTTTAAATTTCTGTACATGTTCCTATAATTCTTGTATCAATCTTATTACCAGTGTTTGATCATCTGCATACGCAGTGGTTGGTGATTTTGGTGTCATATTAAATTGGCGGTTTTTAATAACTTTCTCCAAATCTATACTCAGTATACTATTGGCGCGGAGTAATAAACCTGTCAGAATTATCGAATCTCCCGTATTGCAGTGGCGTAGGTACCTGATACGTTTGGAAAATCATATTTTACTTCTTACGTAAAATGTGTGTCTTGCGACATCTCGTGTAAATATTGACACGTATGAATAGTATAAACTAAGAAAAATGCTAACAGTTAACTGTAACGGTATGTGTGTGTTAAAGTGCAAAGCGCTATCTAAGCGATAGCTTTAATGCTTGTAACACACGTTGCCGATAAAGCCAAGATAACTTGTACAGAAGTACACACGCAACAAAAGAACACCTGATGCAGCATTTCGCTCTTATTGTGAGCTCATCAGAGGTGTATACTTAAGTGCGGTATACGACTGTACAAGACGGCGGTTGGTCTTTAAGCCTCGTGGAGCAATGAACATAAGTAAAATGTGTGTCTTGCGACATCTCGTGTAAACATTGACACATATGAATAGTATCAACTAAGAAAAATGCCAACAGTTAACTGTAACGGTATGTGTGTTAAAGTGCAAAGCGCTATCTAAGCGATAGCTTTAATGCTTGTAACACACGTTGCCGATAATGATACTTCTTACGTATTATATACCATTATTTTTGTATCTTGGTATAATACCCACATCTACGGCTATGATTCTCGTTTCGTCAGTACCTGGGCTGATGGCAACGTGTTTACACAGATTAAACTATTGTTCTCAGACCCTAGATGGGTCGATATGCTGCAAGAGCGGCACAATGATCGTATTTTGGTTAGAATTTATTGGTTTTTACTTAACCGTAGAAGTACCGCTTTCACAAGAAAATAAAGAATTATTTCAAGCAATTATGATTTATTACTCCGCGCCAATGGTATACAGACTAGCCACTCGTCTTACCGAAACGTTATGAAGAAATTCCAATCAACAGACCGCGAAAATCTATACCAACTTGTTCATAATACTGTTTTTAAGTGTTTTAGAGATCATTTTATTCACGCAAGATTGTTTAAAGACGCTCTCGCGTTTAATATTCTTAAGTGAATGGAACGCGTTTAAAACACAATGTAATACGGCAATACGTTTCATCCACAATTACTTTCATTTTAAACCGGAATTGCGGAAATTTTATTTGACTTCATCAAAAAATTATCTGACATTTCGCTCTGATAGCGGCCGTCATCTCAAAAATCATTGAAATATCACATAAACTAAAAAAATTTCGATTGGTGTTGAATGAATGAACCATACCGGTGAAACTTCTTGAGAAAGTTCAATTACAGCCACGGTAGAAGTTAATTTGTCTTCGGCAATAAAACAGAAAACAAAGAATATTAAATAAATAAATTCAGTGTTTTAAGATGACTTATAAATCACTATAGTTTTATAGACCATATTAAAGGGTGCGAAGCAGTCGAATTACGACCTTATAACATAGCAATTGTGGATAAAAATATTTTTTTGTGATTCATTTTTTTTTTTCAGTTGTTCTATGCTTTTCATGAGTCCCAGTTTAAGCAAACTGGTGACCGAATTTTCTAATCTTCTTTCTTCAAATCATTCGTGGATTTTCCAATATTTTATTTATAAGAAAAAAAAAGTTGCAGATACTCCGACTTTTAAACTTTCAAAATATAACCTCAAAAAACGTGACGTAACAGTGTAACGTACACTCTTCGTAAGTTTGTGGCTTGTTCGGATTAGGAGGAATACGAACTATCCAGATACTGAATATTGCAACTTCTTTGTTTTTGCAATTTATTTAATCATTAGAAGTTTGAAATTCTCTGATATTGTACTAAAAGACGCGTGATTCGAAATTTCTTATTGACATGAAAAGTTTTCAAATTAAAGTAAACCTCACGTTTATTCTAGGCAAACAAACCACTGTTTTTGAAATTAAAGCACGTACTGCTCTTTAAAAGCACTTACTCTTCTAGTAAATTAAAATTTTAAATTCTTAAATTTTGCAATCTATTGTTTTTCCCTTTAGTGCTGCTTTTAAGATAAACGAGCTCGGTCTGTTTTGAATTATAATATTTAATTTTTTAAAAATAAATTGTGGCAAGCTAATTTTCGTTCGCATCAGTTACCGCCTACTATTCTCAACGATCAATACCTAATAAAACCTGAATGCATCACAAGCTACCTTTGGTTCAATAATTTGCACATAGAAAAAAGTCTACTGATGCTCCTAATGACGTTTAATGAAATAATGAATATTGTAACATCCAGTTTGAAATTTAGTGAATGTGTAATTTCAATATGGTTGATATAGCAACATCTGTTCGTAAAACGTATTCATGAGCAAATAAATGTTTATTCTACTGTAACAGTTAAGTTCCTTCCTTGCGATACACATTAGAAACCTTTCGAGGGCGTTTTATTTATTTTGGGATGTGTTTATTTTTGGCCACATACCACATCATAATTGACACAAAATGATTTGTTGCTTTCTATATTTAAAGTCTTCGGGCTCTCTAGTTTTGTACTGCTCATACAATCCACATTAACTCTCATCATACATTAAAATTTGTTTTTACATAATATGTCTTTTACAATGAGATATAACCAGGTTAAATTTAAAAGTTATGTCATACGAAATGTTACTGACAGTTTTTGACTTGAAAATGTGCCCGGTCTATATAATTGTAATGCTAACATTTAACAGTTTAAAAATATTAGAACACAGCATTTTAATTTGAAATTACATTAAATTTTGACTATCCGTCAAATATAGATTTTTTAGGTTAAGAATCAGTTTTATCTTAGTGGAATATAGTAATTCTGAAATCATTTTTAATAATAGAAAGAAAAAATTCTATTCTAAAAGATTTGGTTCTTATTGGTTCTGCATGTATTTTCATTCAATAACAAGTAACAGAATGAATATTCTGTAATGATGCTCAACGAAATAATTAGGCAGCTATGATTTTCTGAACTGCCACTGCAGTTGGATGTAACGTTTTAGATTTTTTGGGCAAGTATTAATTTAGATTTTATAAAATGAATGAAAAATCGAGTGAATCGGATATGGTCGTAGAGAAAACACGTTCTGTTCAACTCGATTAGAATAAAAATTTGATCTACTCGTGGTTCCTCACGCTTGCTAACACTCGAGTTTGGAATCTTCAGATCGTATCAAATTTTCATTCTAACCTTATTTCAGAATCTACTATTCCAGAATTACTATAACTCATCATAGCATCTAAGTGTAGACACGACACATCGGTTTAATATATTCAGACATGATAAGAAATAAATACTTCCACCTTTCTGGGTGGTGGAGTAGGGGTACAGGGTGGGGCACTACTAACGAATTATTCTATAGCATTAAAATGACAAATAGGCATATATATGTCAAGATTATTCGAAACCATATTTTAAAAATATTTTGGATTGTACAGGGTGCTCTAGACACGTACCATATCAAAAATCCGTAAGAGTTAGATACCTGCAACCTTATCATTAGAAAACTCATGAAATTCGACGCTCAACGGCACATAAAAAATTAGAAGTGCCATTTGAAAAATCAAGTTATCCATGAATTTAGGGAGTTCAATTTAAATACTAATTGATTACTCAAAACTTATCAAGGTTAGAAAGGTGAACAACTAGCTTTAGTTAGCACATGTAATGCATATTAAAGCTACGAAATCGCAATTGGATAAATTCCAGGATAACTGAGACATTCAATTTTTTCGAAACGTCAATTTTTCCGGTAAGAGTGAAATAATGCGAAAACTCTTCATTTTAGACACTATGTATAATTACAGTTTGTTCCACCATATGATGGGCCTTCTTATATGAGTATTTTTGGAGCGGACTATTAAAACTCCATGTACTAATTCGTGCCAACGTTTCGGTCAAAAGACGTCTGACCTTATCAAGGCAAAAAAGAGATTTTAACTCCAACAATCTCTTTTTTGCCTTGATAAAGGTCAGATTCTTGGAGTTACAATCTTTTTTTTGCCTTGATAAAAGTCAGACGTCTTTTGACCGAACGTTGGCACGAATTAGTACATTAAGTTTTAATAGTCCACTCCAAAAAATACTCCTATAAGAAGGCCTATCATATGGTGGAACAAACTGTAATCAATGAAGACAGGAGATTTCATTTACTATGTATAATGCATAAAGTCACATTAAAATTTCCCAAGGAACCCAAATTTGTAATAAAAAATTCCATTTCAAAAAACATAACTTTGGTATGTCGCACTTTTATGGAACACCCCGTATAAACGAAAATAATTTTAAATGTGCAGCTCATTGATTTGCACAATGGGCTACCATGTATATATATATATATTTTGAATGGGGAGGTGCTACTGAGTAAATTGAGGTGGGTTCCTAAGTGTGGAAACGTTTCGATCAAAAGTTTGAATTTCTTTCTTTTTTTTCTTAAAGAAATATTGAAAACGGTTTGACCTAACCTAACCACCTACTGTAACTTTTTAGAAGTCTCCTCACCTTCTTGATGAACCATGCCCTCTAAAACCATTCCCTTCTCTGTCCTGGGACCGCTTGCGCATTACGTCAGAACAGAGAATGTCCTCATTTATCCGCCAACTGTGAATTTTCTTTTTACTATTCTTTTGTTTTTATTTGTAAAAAAACACTTTTCTTATCCATTTATCTACATTTCAGCAGTTGTATTGAGATTGAAGCATGCATTTATCTCGATATTTTTCAACTTTCTCCTTCCCAATAAGATAATCGTACGTTCTCTATAGTTTCGTCATACATTATATTCCACAAAGCAGCGGCGATTGCGAAGCCATGGGAGGCATCAGTCTTTGCATTATCAGGTACTCTAACATCTTAGCTGTTGAATTTAAAATAAATGTAGGGCGGTAAGCTGAGGGATCGTTCAGTTCTTTTACAGATTTTGGAATTAGAACTAGTCTTGTATTTTGAGTATTTTGTCTGGGACTCAGTCTACCCCAACTGTGAAGTCTTTGGGTATTACAGTTCATAGTGTATCAAGAGTGACTTCGTAGTGTTTTGGAAATACGACGAAGATTATGTCTGTGACAATTTTCTGGACACCTAACCTAATCTAGCAAAGCAATGTAGGGATTGCGAGCGCCTTGTCCAATAAGGCGTGATGCGCCCACTCGATGCGCATCGGCTTCTTATGGTCGCGCTACTGAACTAAATAAATGACCGTCTTCTTTGTCTGTGAAAGATTGGTGCAATTACAGAGCTTTACGCACTCAGTCGTGATCTGAAGTGAACTAAAATAAACGTTAGAGCTTTTGTAAAACAGAATTAATAACGATTTAGATCACTTACCTTGAGAGATAATGGCATCTCACACTGAATTTGACGCCTATTTACGTTTTTTGCGCATACGCAGTTTTAATGACAGCTTCTCGCGATCTCATATTTAAAAAAAATATCTCATAAACTTAACAAAAAAAAAATTAAAAACTTTTGACAGAAAAAAATGGATTCCTCCCTTTTCGAAATATACATACGATCTATTAGGTTTCCTAAAGTGAACTTAAGCCAAATATTTAGCGAGGAGTGCAGTGGAAACACAATTTCGTGGTGACTGAAACATTTCGACCAAACATTGTTGAGACAGTACTTGCTTATTACCTGATTCGTTGTTGGAAAGGCACAATGTACAAGAAAACGAGTTTATCTACTAGGTATAAGAATAAACGGAGAAGCTGTAAAATAACAAAGTTTACTAAAGAACAAGGTCGAAAAATATTTTGTTGTTAGTACTACTTAAAAGATTGTTTTGTTATTTCTTTAACCTACTTTTTTTCCGTCATTGTCGTGACTGGCGTTTGACCGGTCTATTATGTGTCGTCATGCAATGGCTGTGAAAGAAATTAAAATGTAATGGCATAATTCGGAGATAAGTTCTGACCAAATCTAAGGTAAACATTTAACTGTTTGTTTTGTATTTCATCTCGATAAGTCTGATTATATAAAAAATTTGAAGACCCCTATCTCAGAAGTGAACGTTACACATGTCTGACTAAATTTTCAAAGTAAAGGAAAGCTTTATATCAGTTTGCAAAAAATACCAAAAATAATTTATTATTTCAAAACACATAACAGGCTTTGCTAGAAGGGACAAGCATCAAGCTCATTTTGGGATGTCGGATTAGCGCTTCTGTTCAAGCACAATGGTCTAACAGTGGGTGGTTAACTAAAACCTACACTGCGTTAAGTACATGCGTTAGAAGAAGCTAATTCAATATTGGAATTCTCTCATAATTTCAACTGCATTGACTTAATATTTGATATGGATACGGAACTTCTTCGTGAAGTACGTATATGATAGTTTAATATTTTAAATGAATTCATTCATTTCAATTAGTTGGGTGTTGAACGCCCTAGCAATTCGAATTATAATTTTTTGTAGAGTATAAGAGTTATAAAGGTTTAAAATGAACCTTTATGAATAATTTGACATTCGTTTTACAGTTCCCTACTTTGTCTGTTTTATTTTTTCGAGGTACAATTTTTCTATACTTCACCATGCAACCAATTATAAGATTTAGTTTGTATACAGTTCAAAAATGCATTCAAAAGTTTTCTATTTAAAAATGAATTAAAGTGATTTCTGTCTTATTTGTCGTTTGATATTACTTTTTTTTCTATTTCAATACAAATTTGAGAATTTATGTCTATATGTTTACTTGAATTTATTTTGACGTAATAACCGAGACTTTCACTAATGCTTATGGATTCTTTATGTGTTAGAAAACATTTTTTTTGTATAGTCGGCGGCGGCGTACTGCCAAATTGGCAAACGAATAATTCTATAATTTTGAGGTTAATTGATGCGTAAAAATTTAAATTCTTTTTTCAATTTTTGTAAAACGAATACAAATGTAATGTTCTTTGTATTTATATTTTAGAAAATAAAGTTTTAAATAAAACCAATTTCGTTATACAAAGAAATACATAAAATTTAATTTGGGATGTAGATTCTCAAAGCCACTTAGAAATTTTCTTTGACATTGACTGTATTCATAAGTTCAATTGGTACTTACTGTATTTTTTTTACTTAAGGAGACGTCAATTATAAATATTTTATTATTATTATGTTCATCTTTTATTTCCTCTAGGGTGTGTAAAAAAAATTCTATGATTGTTGTAGGTTTTTATTATTGTAAATGTTGTTGTATATCGATGTTATCAAAGATAAACCGGCAATGACTTATTTCAATTTATTTCTTCTGATTAACGACACATAATAAATTACGTTTTATGGTTTTGCATTTTAAAACATAATTTATCTATGTAAACTATTGTTTTTAACGCTTTTAATATTATAAAGAGGATGCATTATGTGACATGGTATAATAACAACAGAACGTTGACAATCTTTAAAATATATTTTTTATTTTGATGTTCCAATGATTACTTTGCTATACTCAATTGATTCGAAATAGCGTGCGACAATGGATCATATTAACCCACTATAGTGTAATTCACGAAGCAAAATAGCTATCACGTTGTAAATCCGCAGTGTGCAAGCGAATAGCCGTCTTTATACAAATAATATGTTTGCAAAACAAACCACCATAACAACAGAAATGATGTGATTGAGGCAGTAGATTGGCAGAGATACAGAGTGAGTAGATGGGAGAAGAGAAAAAATAAAGTTTGGTGGAACAGGGAATTGGAAAATGCGAAGAGAGAATGTAGGAGAGGGAGGAAGAAAGGAAGAATTGAGTTGGAAGGATACAGGCATATAAAAAATGGTACGAAGAAGAATGTGAAAAAGAAAAATGGAGATCAGGAAAGAGACAGAGGAATTTAAGGAATGATAAAGAAATCTGGAAGTTTGTGAACTAGGAACGAAATAAAAGTAAATTACTGAGTGTGTGGATAGACAAAACCAAAGTGCCGGGGACATTGTATTGAACTTCTAAAAAAGAAGACAAAAAGTAATAAAGAAGAAACGAAAAACAAGGTGGAATTAAAAGAGAAGATGCAGAGGAAACTATAATATTGAATTAACAACGTAACATAAATAGGGGTTGCGCCAGCGGAAAGTGTTGATTCGCGAGATGATTTGCTTTCGTGAAATAAACATGTCGAAGTAAATGGTTACAAAATCGTCAATAAAAATCGATAAATTGGTCGCCAAACAAGATCAGACGTAAAATAGCTTGTAGCCCTTGTTCACCGAAAACCCGTACGGGATGATACTTTCTAATGGACTTACCTTAAAAAAGTACTGACACAAATCTGCAAAAGTTAACCAAATAAATAGGATACATATTAACATTAACAACCGGAAATCTAATTGATCACGTGATCGTTCGTTTTCAATGATACACTTAACTAATTACATTAAATGAAATCTGTATTATATTCTTACAAATTAAAACAAATTAAATCAAACGTAATAAAATCTAATCTTGTGCGTTTTACGATAAGAGATTAAGTTTACACTAACAAAATATGCACTCGTAATAAAACAAATAATGAAATCGTACGTATAAATACGAAAACACACTGCGACAGTTTAAAATTTACAAACCATTCTTAATTTCGATAATGTTCACATATACATTGAAATAAATTACATATATACTTGAAAGATTCGCTTCCGGTGTAACAGTAGGGCTGCAGCTACGAGGTCGTGGAGGCGACGGAAACGGTGGTGTATTTCGGAAGAGGATCGAAGACGTAAAGGTTGAATCAAAATAATTCTTTTTGATAAACGTCAAAATCGGCAGGTCGTTAGGATGAATTTTTTCTGAAAAACGCTAAAAACTGGCAAGTCGTTACGCAAATTCTTTTTAAGAAACGCCATAATTGGCATGTCGTTTCGATAAGATTCTTTTAGGTAGAAAACCTAGTAGGAACTTTGTAAAACCGCGTTACGCGAAAGGGGATCACAAAAACTTAAATCCTCAAAAACGTCGAAAACTATTTACTTCGGTATGAAGAAATTATATTACTCGCAATTGGGAAGCGAGGAAAAACACCCTTATCTAACTAACTTTAAACTAGAAATTTTTATTTCCCGGTACATTACGAAAGTGAGTTCTGCGAAAGCTTAACGCAAACTGACCCGAAAACGATTCGTCTTTAATTTAATGATACAGCTGAAATTTTGTTTTAAGGTAAAGGCAACGAACTAACTGTAGCTGCAGATAAGGATATCGAAACCTAAAATTTTTTTGACGAAAATCAAACCAATTTAATTATGCAACATAGAGACTTATTGAGTATATTAAAACGAAAACATACGAACAGACTGATTACAAGAAGAGCAATGGAAGTTTACAGGGGACAAAACGAAGAAAGAGAGTAGAAAGATATTTAATAAAATTTGGAGAGGAAGGGGGTTCTCAGAGGAGTGGAGAAAGGGATTATATGTCCCATTTACAAGGGATCTGATAGGAAAGAAACTAAAAGTATGACAAATACGGGATACAAAATTTACGGGGAGATACTAGGGAAGAGACTAGAGAAGGAGATAGAAGAGATGAGATTGGCAGACAGGATTCAAAAGAAGAAGGAGAACCGGAAAAGAAAGGGGGGAAGATGTTTCTGAACATCCGAGCTGCTTTCGATACACTGAATAAAGAAAATGTGTATGTAATATAAAGAAAAAAAAATAAGGGAAAATCTAGTAGAAGCAATTGAGGAAGTCTACAGGGAAACGTGTTGTAAAGTAAAAGTGGGGGGTAAACTAGGTCGGAAGTTCTAGACAAAGAAAGGGGTAATACAAAGATGGCTTTTGATTTCGGCTCTGTTGTCCTTGTACATCAGAGACTTGGAATGAGAGGGCAACAGAGGGGGAGTTGTAGTAGTGAGTTGGCTTACACGGATGACTCGGCAGTGGTAACTACGGAGGTAAAAGAGATAAAAATTTTTTGAAGGTTTTGAAAAAATATTTAGAAAGGAAAAACTTAAGACGTTGGAGGTGGGGCAAGAGGAGATAGGGCAAATGGAAGAATAGAAATAAAGGCGAGTGGTATTCCAAGATATCTGAGGGGAAACTTAGGGCTAATAGAAAAAAGAATAGTGGCGACATTCAGATGTGACACGAAGAAAGGGTAAACAGGTTCTCTTTTTTCTAATACTTTTAGTCTTGTGATTTGTATGGGTAACAGAATTATCTGTTAATTTTTATATGGCAAATAAATAAAAATAATATTAATGTGAAATAGCGTGCGATAATGGATTACATCAACGGCTATAGTGAAATTTACGAAGCGAAATAGTTATCACATAGTGTCCGCGTGAATAGCCGTATTTTTATGAAGAATGTAATTGTGAAGCAAACCACCATGGCAACAGAAATAACATGATACATATTCCGGTGGGTCGTAATTATTTATTAAAAAAATTTAACTTCAAGGCTATTTTGGTTTGTTTAAATAAATGAAAATTATAGGTTTAATAAAATAAAAAATTATTTTACTCTACTGTATATACTCGTAGTTTTCTGTTGTATTTAGAACATAAAAAATATTTTAAAAGATATAGGATTGGTTTATAGAAAGTCAAATTAAATTTGATTGCAATGAAATAGTTAATTTGGCATTTCATTGGTCGAATTTCAAAGATTCACCAATAAGATGTCCAAGTAACTATTTAATTGCAATTAAATTTAACTCGACTTTTTATAAACCAACTCATAATGATCTGTAACGTCCACGTATTAACTAAATATTTATTAACTGCTAGCGAATAACAATTTAAATTCTTAATTACAATTATGACTAAAAATACCGTAATAACTAACCTTTAATTGTTGAAATGTATAGAAAATAAAATTTATAACAACTTATCTTCTTTTTTTCTGTAATTCTTCTTTTTTCTGCAACGTGATATCAGCGTAACTTGGTAATAAGTTATAATTAAGTATTGAATCAAAATTTTATTAAACAAATTGAAAAAATAAGTACCTATAATATTTTTGAAAATATTTTACATTAACGAAAAATGATGTAGATTTAGTACCATTTTGGATATTCAAATTATATCCAAAATCTAATCATTCCAAAAATAAGGGTGTTAAAATTTAGAGTTTGGAAACCCCCGCATAATTCTCCATCTTATTTAAAAGATATGGACTAAAATGTAATAGTACTTCTGCAGTCTTTGTTAAACAATATATTTCAGCAATTCACTTTATTTTTAAAAAGTAATTTACTTAAGTATTTTTTAAAAGAAAATAACATTTTAAGGGGGTTGCTCAATTTTAGAAATTCTAAGTTAATAATAATTTTTGTATTTTGTTTATTTTGTTTTTTTATGAAGAGCAAATATTATTATCGACATATTGACCGTAAATATGTATAAATGTATAAACCGCTGTATTAAAATTTTTCCAAAATATGTTAGTTGCTAACATAGGGCTCAATCAACTAGCATAAACAGCTCTATCAAATGAAGCTGAGTTCACTAAAATCAGTTAATCCAAACCAGAGTTAGGAGCATTTTTCAAATTGTTCAGAAAATATTAAGGATTAAAATAGTATTATCTGTTGGGCTACGTTACTTGGGCATTTCTGGATATATTTCTAGATTTTGTTGTTGTTACAATTACACCCCTAACGGTCAATCTACCAACTTGAAAATAAATCTTTTCCTAAACTGTGCTATTATTAGTTTCTGATGAGATACAGCCGGCTACCTCTCTTAAGGGAACACCGAGTACATATTTGGTGTTACAAATTCCCCTTTGAAAAAAATAAAGGTTATGTTGTCACATAATAGTGATATTACACATTACACTCAGACAGAAAGTAATTTTTTTATATGGAATGTAGCATTTTAAAGTAATCTCTTTGAAACCAGGAGGGGTGCAACTTTATTTTTAAAATGTCAAAGCTTTATTACCTACTTGAAAACAATAAAACGCTGGAACCGTATCTTTGCTAGGCATATCTAGGGAGATATAAGTATTTTTGCGCCTTTACTTCAACAGGTTGAATAGTGTGAGGTTATTTTTAACTTTCTGCAAAGTATGACGATTTCGATTTGATTTACTTTCTTCAAACTGAATTTGCACGTATAGAGAATCGTCATGACATAAATGTCATCCAGTTCATATGAAATTTTAAATTGTTTATCAATGCGTCGTTGATAAATAATATTCGGTGTTTTGGTTGAACATAAAAATTCAAAAAGCGATTTGTTAAATCGCCAACAATTTTTAACACTGACGTGTCCGAATAAATAATATAGGTAATTATGTGTCGTTTTGGCACGCTTTCGAAACAACAATGCAGCAGGTGTTTCTTCAATTACTTTTATACTCAGTGTTTTTTTTTGTAAAAATGGTAATATTTTGGTTTCTGAGTTGTACATTGTAATTTACAGAAAATTAATTTTTGCTTCGATGGAATTTAACTATTTTTTAAAAGTTAAAATGACAGGATTTTTTTTTGGTCTGTGACAGGTGCGTTTGATTTATTGACAGTATAATGTTTGTATTTTTTTAAATGTAAATTCATGCTACAGTTACAAATTATATGCCTACTTGTTACAAATATTGGAGTCTTTTGTTTCGATTTGCCTGTTCAAGTTTGGGAAAAAACCTAATTTTTCAATTTTTCGATTAATTTTATTTATTTATTTTACGGGAATGTCCTATTTGTACGTTGTAATAAAGAAAGATACAATTTTTTGCCTATAAAAGTTAAAATCCTTACTGATATATGAAATCACTGACAATAATAATTAATTAACAGTATCCTCTATTAAACAAAGAAGTTGCGAAAAGAAAGTTGTTGGAAGTTTTATTTTCTATAACTTTTATTCAAACACAATTTATTTTTTCTCTTTTCTGAGCATTTTGAGTTTTAATTTAAGGGTGAGGGCGTCATTTGGTTCGAGGAAACGGGTATAAAAACAGATAACCACGCCTTAATTTCATCTAAACTTTTAGGTATATTTTATAGGTTCATTTTTCTTAACGTAAAATAAGAAACTACGTAACATTTTAGAAAACAGTTATTTAAACCTTTTTTTCCGACAACGTATCAATTTTTGTTTACTTTTATTTTACCAAAGGTTCCCCACTTTTATTAAGACCCCTTCTTTGTGGAGGTAGGAAGGACACAAAACATGTAGGACCCTTATTTGTGGAGGTAGGAAGGATACACAACAGTTGTTTATTTAATAAATTAATTTTTGGATGAATACTTACTTGAGTTCCACACTTTCTTTAGGTTCTTACACGTTTATTAGTATCGGAGCGATATGGACTTTTGCGTTTTTTCTACTATACCCATGAAAGTAGACTTTTTAGTATATATTGTAGTGTGCAAGTTACATTTTCGTCTCCCGCGTGAAAGTAACTTTCACTTTAATTTGTTCCATCAATATTGATAGAAATCTGTATTACCGACTTGATATTGTCATTTTTCTCAATATTATCCTCAAACAATAAAAGGTCTCGACATAATTGAAATTTTTTGGTTTATTATTTTATTATCTAGGTTTGTAGATTTTGTAGAACAAATAGTATTTACTATTTGAGATGAATTATTTTTTTTGGGTTCGATAGATTGATCACTCGCTATGGCTCGTGGCCATTTCTCTCTCACTAAAACTTTCATCCCTTATAGTAAAAGTATACTACTTCACAGTTTAGTATGTCGGTTTAACGAAAGTAAGTTGTTTTTTTAGCAGTAGAGATGGTTACAATCCATGCACATATTATACCTTAAGTTAATAATTTTTACCATATCTACCTAAAGTCAAGTCAGAAACGGATGTACTGCGCGAGAAAGGTGACCTCATAGTGAAACAAACGCAACTTAAAATGTACTGCGATGAATTGTAATTATTTAATTTAAAACAAAATTATTGAAATTAGAGTCTCTCAAAAACTATTTATTTAATTTTAAATTTCACCTCAGGGCTTGAGTCCGTTTAAATAAAATTGTGATTCAATCAAATAACAAATTTAATCTACTCAAAAGAAAAACGTTTTGGTCACTTTACCATTCACATTTTAATCGATGAAACTGCATCATTATTATTAGATGTTTTTTATTTCCACCAACTTTAATTTAGTTTAATTTCCTTCAACTCTATCTAAAGATCTGCTTTTATTCGTTGACTCTTTTACTTTTCGCTATCGAAATAATTATTTATAAATTCATGTTGACTTCTGAATAACCAAACAGAGAGTTGATGTTGATATTGAATTGTTCGGATCTTATTTATGGCATCTTTTTCTGCACTTGAATTAACGTTTTTATCCTTGAACTTTGGTTTATTTTCACTTAACACCTGCACTGATAATTTAATCTGTCCACTTTGCAAACGTTGCGTCCATCGTAACTCTAGAAAATACCTTTTATTTGCCACTCATTCAACAATTTAAAAATTATAGTTTACAAAATAGCATCCGGTTGTAACTAAATTAAACTAAAATAAATGAAATTCCTTTCTTTATTATTTATATGTCGGTATCTAGAAATCTTAACTAACTTTAATTACCTTAAATTTACGTTCGATTTAAATAGAACATTTACTATAAATCTAAATAATCTTATTTCGTTATTGAAACAAAACGTCTTCCGGGATTGGACTGTGTCTTCCACGACAACGCTTTATTTCTTAAATCTTATTTTGATTCAACAATTTTTTTTATTATTTAAAATAACTTTTTTAGCGCAATAGGTTCACTCTAAAAAGCCTTGCGGCTTTGATGAAATTCAGAAGTAACTAAAAGTTATCTATATTTTAGCAGACGTGATCTAACGTTTTACTAGACGTCATGGATAAGCAAAATGTACCGTTTTGCTAACTACAGCACAATAAACACGCAGCAGTGTATCACTCGAGCGGCGCGTTTGAAGTTACTAATCCAAAAGTAGGATCTTCATTCGGTTTAAACGGAGAGACGTACTAGTCCTAGCTTTACAGTTACATAATTTCAAACGATGTTTAATTATTACAATTTTATTTCTCTCATAAACTAAACAAAACTAAATCTATGTTTTTTCTTAATAATTAATTTTATTTGGTTTCAATAAATCGATGATGTTTTTTGGTTTGGAATTGGTGAGCGTATTTCCCCACCACTTTTAAACCGATTCGCATAATTAGATTAGTAAATCAAGATACGCTGCTGTGTGTTTATTACGCTGTGACACAACTAACATTGTTGTTTAACCAATGGTTATGTGTCAAAACGTTGTTAAAATATGTAATTTGAAACTAGTATGTCTTGAAATAGCGACATCTCTTGCATCTTTTTTTCCATTGACAATTAAATTGCACTAGTTAATTTTCGATACATGCATTTATTGCCAATTTCTTGTCAGAGATAAAAAATGAAGCAATAAAAGTATCATCATGGGGTCGACATTACTGAACAATTCTTGTGTAAAAACTTTATTGCGTTTTTCTTCAAATTTGCATACTATGTATATAAATTTCGTAGCCTTAACGGTTATTGAAGTTTGAGTTAATTATGAATCCCATCATTGACATTGAACTGCAAACCTACGTAATATGCAGTTCATTGAATTTTACCTTTACGTAAACATTATATGATTCGTACCGTAAATGTGCAACGACTCTCATTCTTACTGTGAACATTACACGAGAATGAGCTTTTTTGAATAAACTTGTTTTAAATATCGGATTTCAATTACAAATCAAAATGTAAGCGAATTATTTTATTTTTTTTAACACATGTAGTGAATTGTTATGTTTTTTAAAGATTTATATGGACTACTTTGAGTAAATCGTTTGTAAAAAAATAATGTCGTATGAAGGTTGTTCAAATAAAAAACTAGGAAGGTAGGTCTTGGAATTTTCTTTGACATTTGGTAAAAGTAGTCAGCTGACACAAAGTTTAGGTTAGAAATCAAGATATCTAAGAAAACTTTTATTTTTGTCAATTTGTAGGTTATATTTATTTCACGTTTTAATGAAGAGTTCCACGACACTACGCGTTATTTTGCTGCACTTTAGTGTACACAAAAATTAAACGATTCAATTCCACGGCCTGTCCAGCCCAGTTTTTATTTGAACATTCGTTACATTAAGTGGGACTTATAAAACTTCTTGGACAGATGGTGTAGTAAACGTAAGCTAAGCGCTGACTTAATAAAACGATTGCTAACAAACACCGAGAAACAATCGACAGCTATTTCGTCCTGTTGGAACTCCTCAGGAGTCAGAGAACACTAGTATAAGTTTAGTAGTTTACTATTCGAACGTTATTTATGTATTCGAACGTGCTACGATAACATAAGGCGGCACTAGATGTAGTTTTATTTGTAGAAGCCGTTAATCACACGTTCTGGACAAGTATG
Source organism: Abscondita cerata (assembly GCA_030710515.1). Classification (NCBI taxonomy): domain Eukaryota; kingdom Metazoa; phylum Arthropoda; class Insecta; order Coleoptera; family Lampyridae; genus Abscondita; species Abscondita cerata. The sequence goes on from JALBCR010004275.1 coordinate 875,779, forward strand.
TAACCTCAACCGAATATGACTTCATTCAATTGCAAGGCGAACCATAGGTAAATAAACCCTAATGCGTATTCAGCACGTGTTTTGTACATTCCTTGCAGTTGATTGGTTTTGCAACGCTTGGGCGGTTGCTCTTGTAGGAGCGTAATCAGGTAATAATATATGTAAATTCAAATGAAAGCGGCAACTTCGCATGCATTTGTTGATCTCCGGTTCGTCTTAAAAGTGAATGCAGTATAGTCTACATGTTCAGTTCAGAATCTAAAAATGCCAACAGTCTTTTAGTTAGATTCGAACTAAACTAATTTCAATTAAATTCGTTCTGCTAACACCGACTGTAGATATAAAACTTTTTACCGCGAATATCCATTGCAACATTGCGAATACGATTAGTCACGAACCAATTTTTGATAGATTACTATTTGGACGTGCTATGTTCTCACGAGGTTGTGGCACTAGATGTCGCTCCACTTACTCGACGTAATATTTCAGTATTTAATCGACGGCCGCAAACTTGTACAATTGTGCACTTACAATGTGTCACCTGGAAGAAAACAAAAACTTTAGGCGCTTTAAATTTTTGTTGACAACAAGTTTCTATGATTCAAAAAAATTGCAAAAATTTAGAAACCTACCCGTAGCTCGGTGTCGTAAGGTGGGTTGCAGGAAGGAAACGAACTTCAAAACGACAGCGGGCGCCACCTACACGGACTTAGTAATATCCTTAAGCACTAGATCTTAAAAGGAAAGTAAAACAAACAAACTTGTAGAAGAAGAACTAGAGAATACAAATCCTACAAATAAAGATCAATAAAGATTATAAACTTATCTTCCGTATATCGATGACAGCTTCACCAGAACGAACGCATATCATCACCACATAGGACTGGAGTCCATATAGCGAATACCCCAAATGTCAAATTTTCTTATAAATAGCAGCATTGATCACTCGGTGATGGACCAATATTTTCACTATTTGAGAGAAATTCAGTAAATTGGACGTTTTTTAAATCCTCCGGGTAGAAATTGGCGTTTTCCAAACGTTTCTGGATTAAACGAGTCCCACAAAATATTTTATAAAAGCTTATACGTACATAACAACTAATAATAACATATTAGCGGATTAATTAGAAGAAACAATTTAATTTCCTAAAGGTACTCATCCCACAGTCTGAATTTGCCAACTTTCACAACAAGAAATGAACATTCTAATTCAGCAAGCCGTACAAGGACGATGCACTGTCCGTCGAAATTTCAAAAAGTAGTTCCGACAGGGATGACGTTAATAAAATTGTCGTCAAAAACCTGTCAATAAATAAGTGTCATAAGTGAGTCAGAAGTTTCTACAGAAATAAGTATGGTTTGTTATATGATTTTGGAATAGGAGGGGGGTACTAATAAAAAGAAGAACTAGGTATGTGCTATATCCAGTAAAGTTGCATTAAGCGTGACGATATGATTACAAGTAACGAAAAAAGAAAGCAATACACAGAACAGAAAAAAAGAATAAATAATCTCTAGTAGTCAGTAACCCCCAAAGAACTGCAGCCCCATTAAGCAAGAAGCATAATGGAAATAAGGAGAGGAAAAGAATATCGAGAAGTGAAAATGCAGTAGAATAAGTTTTCCTTATACTACTGGATGAAGTTTAGGATTGAAATTCACATGATTTATGTAATAATAAGCCGCCAAAGGTCGGACTGCACAAGGTAGAGAAACATCTCACATAGTATCTAAACTTTAAGCAAATCTAAGCGAAACAGTAAAAGAAAGAAACCAGATAAGATAGTAGAGAAAAATGTAGAGTATTTAAAAGAGGGATAGAAAAAATGAAGTTATAGAGAAAAACTGTGTAGCAAGATCTGAAGCAGTTATAATAAAATAAAGTGACGTCAAATGCAACCACCTTTAGGAATGTATGAGAGAGAAAGAAAGGAGTTCTTCCGCTAGATGATAAGCAGGTCGCCATTAAAAGAAGTTAGTCTAACTGTTCTATTTTCTAATTCAGCAAAATAAGGAAGGGATCAAAATATAAGGTATACATGGTAAAGTTGTTAGAAGCGTATTGACCGAAATCAACGAGGAAAAAAGTGAGGCACAATAAGCTAAAGGAAACCAAAATAAAATGAAAATTTGTCGAGCCCTGTAATGTCTTGAAATCCCAATCCTGAACAGTACCCCTAATACCTGAAAAATAAGAACCAACGCAGAGACAAGACTGGTAACAATGGCTAGATGTAAAAGCATGTCTTTTGTCCTCAACAATATTTGCGACGTAGAAGTTTATCAAACAAAGATTGGTCTCTTGCCCCTGCTTCAGTCACATACTACATCAAACCAGATTACTCAAAAAGGTAATCCAAGTTCGAACAGAAAATCATATGCAAACTTGTCAATCCATATTTTAATACGTCAATTGCAATCGGAAAAACATTATCACTAATTGGCGGCGATAAATTGAAATCCAATGGTGAATTAGGAACCAATCGGTGAAGCAACAATTTTTCAACAATCGCAAAAATTCACTCACTGTGTATTATGGACAATTATTCTTTGCTAATCCAAACAGTATCGCCCTATTATATGTGGCGTGTAGAAAAAAATAAAAGAAATCCAACATACTTGGGAAGGACATGCAGCTCTTTTATTTACAAACCATTCACCCAAAAATAATCAAAGATATCGGCGCAAATGGCAATTCAACTACGCAACGCACTCGGTCCAACATCTATGAAGGAATTGTTCTAAGCGAAATTTTTGAATTACACCAATGGAAATTGTTTTCGGAAATTAATGGAAAACCATACAATTCCACGAAAGTAAGTTTTAAAGTAAAAGCTTGTTACAAAATTCCCTCTCAGCAAGAAGTAAAGCGGCTATACAAAATCTCTAGAATTGTGGCAAAAAGAAACTAAACCCATGAGCACAGCCAACCAACAAGCTATCGAGGAAGTAAATTAGACTCAAAGGAAAATCAAAACAAAATAGAACTTTGGCATGTGTACCAAGGACCAGAAGAATCTCGAAATTCTTTGAAACCCTTACCGTTACTTCAATAAAATCAAAGGATATATAAAATCGTTTTCAGCAAATAAGACCGTCATTATGCATATACTGTGTGTCCCGGATAATCTGAAGCATTCTGTTTAACATGGGGAATTTGAAAAGTCTGATGTCCCTAAAATGTGTGTGTACTACAAAACGTTTTGTGTAATAATTTATAAAATTTAACCAAACATATTAAAAATATTTTTTGGTGTCGTACAATTTTCTGCACATGCACATGCGTCATTACGCATACCCAATAGGAACTCATGTAATTTCAGCGTTTGATTTTACGATATCCAGAAATTCTCTAATTGTGAATATTATTCTAATAAATCCATTGCCAGTTCAAGTAAAAAAAATAAAATTTTTAATTATGTCTTCACCAATGTAAATTAAACGCTGTTCTTGAAAATAATAATACAATTAAAAAAAACAAAAAGGACTGGGATTTGAACCCTTGATATATGTAATTATACCACTCTCTTCTTTCCATTTCTACATACCGTGTGTCCCTCTGCAAAAGCACACATGAGATCTATGCACACAATCGCCAAACCTTTATAAAATGAATTTAAATTATGTTTATTAATAAAATTGATTTTCTTTGAAAGTCGTGTAAAATTCTTTTTTGTGATTTTTTGGTGGTCCTGAAAAGGACCGTTTTGGTTTTTGAGTAGGTATGCAAAAGTGAAAGCTACATTTTATTTAAGCCAGCAACTGCTTATATTAAAAGCTCGAACTGCTGTCTATTTATTGCTAAACAATGCCCTAATAAAAATTGCGTTTGCCGGAACATTAAAGCAAACTTCTACAATTCTGTCCTTTAATGACTCGACAGTGATGTGTGGTCGATCTGAATACACTTTAGGCAGAGGTTCCCATACTTTTTTTTCTCATAGACCACTTTAAACATTTTGCTGGATCTGGTGGACCCCCTGCAGCTATTACATTTACTAACTTACTTCCAAAACCCGAAAAAAGTATATGTCTATGTAAATCTGTGTTGTGGCTATTTTTCAATCAACTATGAGTTGAAAGTTTTCGAAAAAAGGTGAGAATTTATATTGCTTTGATTATGCTGTGAGTATTGTCATTCAAGCTAAGTTTCAAAGCCAGTCTAAAAGCGTCTTCATCCAACAGTTGGATTCCTACTTTACTTTTTGTATTCTAAGATTGACTCACAGTACAAGAAACCAATAATCTCCCACTTCGAGTGGTAAAAGTAAAAATAAATATTTTCTTGTTTTGTAGCTATTTATTCAAACACAAAAATTACTACACTTTTAATTATGTTGTTATAACAGTCTTAGTAGAATCAAAATTTAACATCAAAACTAATAATGATTATTATTATCTGAGATAAAAGTTATAATTTTAATGGGAGGAATGTACTTGGTGAATTGACAGCAAATTATCAATATTTGGCTTGAGTTTAGTTAAGTATAACCGTAAATCTCCTCGCTCTGTAATATTTAATCTGCTCCGTTTTTTGTCAACAAGTTTGTTACGGCACTAAAACTGCGTTCGACAAGATATGACGAAGGAAACGCTATGAGAAATTTTGCACAATTCCCCACAGTCCTGGATATTTTTCAGGTATTTGTGCCTGCAGCCAAAATGATTGATACCCTCTTTTGAATGCTACTTTGAGCTCCTCATTAGTGCTAAGCTCGAGTAGCTCTTCTTGCAGTACCACATTTTCCACTTCAGTTTCATCATATGGATTTATTATCCATGGTGGTATATCCATCGACAGAATGTCTTCAAATCTGATTTTAAAATCATCATACAGGGCAATCAAATGTTGAACATACGTCTGAATATCTTCGTCGAGGCATTCTACCTGCGATAAATTTGGAAACTGGGAAAATTCACGTCGACCAATATTTTGCTTCATAAGTTTCAGTTTACCAAGAAAAGCTGAAATTTCACTCTTTGTTTTTATCAAATTGAGGCTGTCCCCTTGTAACTGTAGGTTGAGGTCATTGAATTTTTGAACAAATCTGTCAAATACGCAATGTCTGCTTTGAAATTCATGAGGTTTTCTTTTAAAACAGGATCTTTAGTGTTCAGAAACTCTAAAACAGAGTCGAAAAGCAAATAGAATCTTGATAGACATGCACCTTTCGACAACCAGCGTACTTCGGTATGTAGCAGCAATCGTTGGAAGTCCTCATCATTTTCTTCGCACAACTGTGCAAATAAGCGCGTATTTAATGCATTGCTTCTTATTTTGTTAACTGCATTAATCACAAATTGAAGCGCTTGGTGCAATCTATCACTCAATTTTTTCGCTACTAGATGTTGTCGGTGGATGACACAGTGAATTGCAATTACCTCTGGTATAATCCTTTTAAGATGACTTATAAACCCACGATATCGCCCGACCATGGCAGGAGCTCCATCTGTTGCCACCGAAATAATGTTTGTGAATGCAATTGATTTTTCCGTAAAAAATCATTCAGAACATTAAAAATTGATTCACCTTTAGTGTCAGTCTTCAAAGTTTTCGCGAATAGTAACTCTTCAAACATTTGTTCGCCTTTGATAAATCGAACATATGCCAATAATAATGCTTCATTGCCAGGTAAAGTTGACTCGTCCAGTTGAATAGAAAAATGAGTTGTTTGCAGATAATTACACAAGAAACTTTCAACATCAGAGCTCATTTCATCAATACGTCTTTGTACAGTGTTGTTACTCAAAGGAATTCTTTTAAGTATGTCAAATGAAGATTTGTGCAGGACAGTTTTAAGACCTCTTCAACAGCAGGCAAAATTAACTCCTCTCCAATGGTATGCGGTTTCCCAGATTTTGCTATAAGTAATGAGATATTGTAAGATGCCCGCAAGCCATCGTCGTTGCTTTCAGACGTTGAAGCGAACATACTATGCACGGTGGGTCTCTTTTCATACTTTTCCTTCAATGTTTGGAAATATTTCAAATCCTTACCTATTTTGTCAGGATGACACCTTCTTAGATGATCTTCCAGCTTCGATGGTTTCATAGAGTCATTGCTCAAGACTTTGTTGCATAAAAGACACATGGGCAACGCTTGTCTGTATTTGATGGAAGAAAACCAAATTTCAAATATTCAACACTGTACTGTCGACACTTCTTCTTAGATTCAGCCATGTTTCGTATCAATTACTTACCTGTAAATATGAAAAAAATGTTTGTTAAGTAATCTTAAAATGATTTAACAAACATAATAGAAGTGGCTTTTTAAGATACAAGTTGCTAACAAATAGATATGTAGGTACTTACTTTTCCAACACTGGCAAACAATAATATCAATTCACTTTAATTTTCAAAAGTCTGAAAACTACTTCCGTCACTGGTGAACACTTATATAGGTACACTTTCTTTTTGAAATTCCGGAAACAACTGAGTAATGTTTATCATTCGCATTCGTATTTATATTAAAGAAAATCCAACAAGTTCATGCAAGTTCAGACACGACTTTTAACTAGGCGGGCGGGCGGCGCGGCATCGGCGAGTCTTGACACGCTCTTTCTGAATATGGAATATGCAAGTTCTTACAAAAACAATTGCTGAGCTTCTTATAATATTGTCTGCCTATATATATTATTGTCTCCCTTATTCATAGGAGAAGTCAAGTCGGGTCACCTAATACATTTTATAGACCCCCGTTAACGAGTTGTGGACCCCCATTTTTTCCACGCAAGCGTAGACCCCTATCGGGCTCCGTGGACCCCCTGGGGGTCCACCTGGACCACTTTGGGAATCTAGAGGCTTTTTACCAGAGTAGCACTATGAGCTGGACACCCATCCTCCTGATACCAAACAACAGTATCCTCTTCAGCAACTTCGTGCAATGCTGGTAGCACATGCTCAATTAATAGGTTACGGTACTTAACAGCAGTAAGTGTAACCTCAATAAAAAAAAGGACCTATTACGTTATTGGAAAATATCCCAGTCCAAACATTTACTGATTGGGGATATTGGGTGTAAGCTGGTATAAACAGATGAGGGGTTTTCTGTGCCCAAAAACGTTAATTTTGAATGTTTGTGTTTCATTTAATGTAAAAGTGCATTCATCAGTGACAACACACATTACTTTAATAAAGTTATCGTCATTATTAGATTTTTTCCATTAAAATTTCACAAAATTCTTTTCTTTTTCAGCATCCGTTCCCAGGAAAAGCTCTTGATGGTGTTGAGAATAATGGTAGGACTTATACTTGTGTTTCTTTAGTATTCTATGTACACGACTTTTACTTAGACCGCAGTCAACACTTTTATGATCGGATTATGCTGAACTGCTGCTAGTACATACATCAATCTCGTCGTTGTTGTTGTTAGGCCTGTCAAGCTGCATCAGCTTTGGCCGCTTGTGAACACTGCCAGTATTTTCAAAGGTTTGAAATAACTGCATGACTGTACTAGCGCACTTTGAATCAGATCGATCTTTGAAAAAGTGCAGCAAATAATCACGGAACAGTTTCTGCCAGGCTTTCACCATTGCATACCCATTTAATTTTAACCATTTGAACTTTTTCAGCAGTTGTATACACACTCACTATTGCAGAAAGTTATAAAAGTAGCGCTAATAATTCAAATTTAAGTTGGTTGCAGCAACTTCAGAGCAATCAAATGACACATATCGACGTCGCGTCGCATTGGTTGAAAATTTCAAAGCACTAGTAGATCCATTCTATATTTTGCCTTAATAAAAGTTCTATGTTGCGTTCTCCGTGGGACACACGGTATAACTCCTATTCGGTTAAAGAAATCAATGGCGTCATCAAGCATGTAAAATTCATTAACGTTTTGTTGATATTTTTACATGACGTAGTAGTTTTTATTAACTTCATGGTGAAGGTCGAAATAAAAAATTACGTAGACTATACATTCATGTTTTTTCATTCGTGTCTGTAAAAATAATTCAAATATTTTTTCGTTCAACAAATTCGGCGTTCAGATATCTCACTGTATTCGTTTTCTGAAAACTTAAAGATAATGGTTTACATTTGCCTTAAATAAGCAAAATAGTTTTCAGCTAGAGTTCGATAAGATAAGACGAAATATAGTGGTTTAGTATAATAATGACACAAACATATGCCATTTAATGTGACTTCATACAAACCGGATCACATCATAATGACTCTATAAGCATTTTTTTAGACATACATTTCGTACAAGAAGTAATGTGTGAAAACTTTCGTCCAGAATCGTAAGTTATTTACTAATTATTTTGTTGTTATTTACTTTTTGTGATTTTATTTTTAAATTAAAATGTTGATCCGTAATTGGTTATAATTTACATAAATAAGCTCGATAATTTTATTCAAATTTCAATTGGTTTTTGAGGATACGTTGTTTTTTTTTAAATGACAGATTAAAGGAAAATAATAATAAATTTTTAAATTGCATGGATGTTATATTGAAACAATTTGGAGGTTTTATCGACCATACTTTGTTTACAGTACCTACAATTACTTGTCTTCGGGATATTGTTTTTCTTTTTATCTACAAGTTGTTCATGAGAAGTTCGTGTCGTTATCATTAAAAATTTGAATTAAATTACGAGCAAGTGTGCTGTAGTATATAAAATTGTTATCTAAAATTTTTCTATTGCTTGGTATAATAATTTCAATATTAACTGAAATAGTTGAATAAATTTTAGCAGTGCACTCTAGATGTTCATTGTATTCAGTAGGGGATATATAATTTGTAAGGTTGGCAATATACTTAAGGAAATGACCGGCACCTAACTCTAATAAATTAATAAAAACGACATGCAATTTTTGAAAAAATAAGTCGCATTTAAAATTAATGAGCAATGGAAATAAATAAATATGTCGTATAAGGGACGAGAGCAGCAAACGGTAATTTCTCGTTTGCAAACTGGACAGTTTTATTGTTTTCCGTAGACTGATTATGCATGATTCAATTTTATCAAACTTGATTTTTTAAATAATTAAGTAATAGCCATCATCTCGCTTTTTATCAAAAACGAATTCATATGTTAGAAATTATTCACGAAGTTCAATTATTTTTGAAGTGTCCAAGTGTCTGAGAGCATACGGGTTCGAGAAAATCACTGAAGTCGAATTACCGATAATGACTTGTTTTTAATGATATTTTTAAGTATAATAAAAGCTTACTCGTTACATTTTCTTGTAAAATAGATCTGGAATTGAGTTGAGTTGAGTTGAGTAAACTGCAAGTATGAAAATATGGCGTGAAGCGATCAACGCTAATTCGTCTTTTCTCGATTTTTGTAAACTTGACACAGAAGTAATTTATGAAATGTAACATTCTAGTATTATCATTAATTTTATCTTAGGTGCAAATTACACTTTAAAAGCTTAGAATTATAAAATTTTTAGCTGATTATATAATTTTTTGAAATGTCATAAATGAAAAATAAATTTGTTTACGAATAATTATTATTCGAAGCTGAACATTTCGATTTATAAAGTGAAACATTGTAAAAGAAACATCAATAAAGTAGGCATCCCCACTTTGCGGAAATTGAAAATAAAAATGATGGAAATTTAGAAGTAATTAAACACCAATTTGTAAGCAAGTGGCGTAATCTGCTAAAACGATGGATTAATTATAAACAAGTATTAACATTAGCGAAAATGTTTGTGGGTGCAAATTAGTTCAAAATCCGATAGATTTGCTTCTGATTCGTAATTTATTAAACTATTAAATCACGTTAGACTAATTGACTACAAATGAAATATTAATATGCTTTTGAGTATATGTTCCAAATTCGCTATGTTTGATTTGGGCATTTTTTACACGATTTTCTGACAAGAAACTGTTAAAACAAGTGTCGTAATCAGCTAGGCTAGTTGATTATAAAAAAAAACACTCATATTGTGACAAATGATTGTGGCTACGGATTAGTTCTAAATTATAGATTACTTGAATTAGTTATTTGAATAAAATCATTTCTTGAATAAATTTATAAAATTTCCTATGATGCAATTATTTTGCGCAGAAATTTGCATTGCTTCGACATTAATAAACGTATAAGATCATATAGAAAGTAAAAAGAAGAAAATTGCGCTATAAAAAATAATACAAATAAAGTTGTACATAATGTCATTGTCAACAACTTTTCTTTTAAAACTTTTTTTTGTATAATTTAATATTCTTGGAGTTCTTTAAATAAACTGAATATTCCAAAATTTATGTAGGGTAAGGGCCCTTTTGGCACGACGGATTATGCCAAAAAATCTAATCAGATCTCTGGTATTATGAATAACACCTACATGCCAAGTTCCATAAAAAAACGGACTAGTGTTTATACATACTTGCAAACTGCCGAAATGGTCAGACGAGGTGAAGAAGAGGTGTTAAAATTTTCGCACATAAAAATTGAATCCATTATACGTAGTGTTTCTATATATCATTGCTATTTTTGGTTAAAAATCAATTTATGTTACATCACCTTATTTCCATCAAATTGACTTATCCAGAACTTCCAGAAGAAAGTAAAAAAGCTAAAATTTCCAAATACATTTAAAAAAGTAATCACAGAAAACTGTGATTTTTAATACCATTTTTAGCAATTTACTCGTGTTAAGACGTTTTTAAATAAACAATAAAATTGATTTGATCGATTTAGGAAATTTTTATGGTGATTGGTAACGCTCCAATTTTATTTACTGCTAGTAACCAAACCCATTTGAAAATGGTCCTAATCTAGACAAACCTAAAATTAAAGACGTGAGGTCACTACTCCAGGTCAAAGGTCAGGTCAACTTGTGACCCCGCCCAAGATCAGCGCCTGGACCTCCTGAACAATTTGACGTATCGATCTCCGAAATCAGTCCAGTGGTTTCGGAGGAGAAGACGAACATACAGACACACAGACAAACCGGGCCACGATTTTATGTGTATAGACTAGTAACCAAACCCTTTTGAAAATGGGTCTAATCTAGACAAACCTGAAATTAAAGACGTGAGGTCACCGCTCCAGGTCAGAGGTCGAGCGTCAGGCTAACTTGTGACCCCCTAAGATCAGCGCCTGGACCTCCAGAACAATTTGACGTATCGATCTCCGAAATTGGTTCAGTCGTTTCGGAGAGAAGACGAACATACAGACACACAGACAAACCGCAACGACTTTATGTGTATAGACTAGTAACCAAACCCATTTGAAAATGGGCCTCATCTCTTTGCCAAACCTGAAATTATAGACGTGAGGTCACTACTCCAGGTCAAAAAAGAACGCGCGTCAAAATGATCAGTCAACTTGTGACTCGCCTAAGATCAGCGCCTGCACCTTCTGAACAATTTGACATATCAGATCTCCGAAATCCCGGTTCAGCCGTTTCCTTCCGGAGGAGAAGAGCTGTTTCATGCCAAACACACAGACAAACCGGGCCAATGATTTTATATGTGTATAGACTAGTAACCAAACCCATTTGAAAATAGGGCCTAATCTAGACAAACCTGAAATTAAAGACGTGAGGTCACTACTCCAGGTCAGAGGTCAAAGGTCAGGTCAACTTATGACTCCGCTTAAGATCAGCGCCTGGACCTCCTGAACAATTTGACGTATCGATCTCCGAAATCGGTTTAGCCGTTTCGGAGGAGAAGACGAACATACAGACAGACACACACACACAGACAAACTGAGCCACGATTTTATGTGTGTAGATTATCTAGTCGCAAATACCAACCCAAATATTTTTGGTTCTAGGAATTCTAGGAATTTTGGTTTATTAAGACTCTAAAAAATATACGTTAACGAAGCCATTAATGAATCAAAATGGCGGCAAATTAAAAAAAATATTTTTTTATTTTGCTTTAAGTAAAGCACCGAAATTACTTTTTTCGCGTTTTAGAATAACTGGTAAAATGTAGTATAGTAATGTTGGTACACTGTCACGTCAAAAAGTCGGTGAAATGTAGAAATTTTGGTACATGATCTGCACTAGGGACGGTATTTCAAAAAAAATATTTTTAGACGACTAATAAAAAAGTTAATATTTAGTAATCAAAAACGGCCGAAAAATATGTGTTTTCTGACGGGTTAGGGTAGCGCCATCTATAGACATTTTTTTAACTCACTGCCGATTTCGTCCTCGATGATTTGAATTTCAAACTATAAACTAAAGAATCAGTGATATGTGATAATAAATTAAAAAAGTAAGAGAGACATAAAACTTCAAAAACTTGAGAAGAGGTGGCATCAGGGCACGAAGCTTTGAAAGTAATCATGTTAGAAGATGAAGAGAGGAAATGAAAAGAGAAGAAAATATGGAGAGAAGAGAATTTACGAAGATATAAAGAGAGATTGGAGGTGGAAATAGAAACATAAGAAAGATGAACAAGATATACGAGCGAATGCAAGGTTTGTCCGAAAAATAATATAAAAAAAATCGGGGCGGCGTGTGAAGGAGTTGTGGAGGAATGGCCCGTTGGTTCCCCCGCTGTTTGCAATCCCTTCACGCTCGATTCGAGTCACAGCGCTCTACGAGTAAGTAGGAGATAATGTCTGCTCTCGCAAAGCTAGGCAAGAATGGCCATCAGATTTTTTAGTGTTTGAAACAACATTACGGAGATAATTCTCTGAATTGACGCCACTCCACATCTAGTTCTGAGGGAACGAATTCGGGATTATAGCTGAAAATCTGTTAATCCCAAAAATAGCTGTTTCCAAAATACTGACAGGAAAACTTGAAATTTTCCACGAAAATCGTTTTGAAGCTCTTGACTCCACGCCAGAAACAAGGAGGGTTGCTTGCTGTGAGGATTGGTTGGAAGAAGAGGAACGGAGGTCAATCGGGTTATCACTGGAGACGAATCTTGGTTTTACGAATTCGATGTGGAGCTCAAACTTCAAAGCAAAGAGTGGAAGCAAACGGAGACCCGATGACAAAAAAGTTGCGATGTGAAGAAATTGTTTTCTTTGACTCTCCGGGCATTGTTCGGAAATTTGGCCCTCCCTGCCAGACGTTGAATGAAAATTTCTACGTTGAAGTTTTGAGACGTTTGAGAGCTCATGTGGGCCGAGTTCGACAGATTTGATTGATCATATTGAAATACCTAAATTGTTGTAAAGTTATTATTTCACTTTTATACGTATTTTCCGGCAGTACCAAAAATGGAACAGTCAACAGAAAAAAGGAGTACATTTTTGAAACCAACTGCGTCGTGAGGATGTTTATTATTTTCCCCCCTTCCACTTTACATTTTTTGCCGTCGTAGCAGAAACCTTTTTGTTTCAGTAATAACTCCAACCGTGTCAAAATTTCATATTCAAAAGAAATAATTAGACGGAAACATCTTTCGCCTACTTGATTGGTCGTTTGAAAGTTTTCTAGATAGGAGCAGAATAGTTCAATAAAGGAAACGACATTTTATGGGTCATCCTAATATTAAAGATTTAGAGGAAGAATTGAAAAAAACATCAGGTAGGATGAATAATAATAGGAAGAAAAAGGTATAGATGTTGCCTTACGTCGATGCTATTGTAGTTTTAGCGACGAATGAAGAAGAGATGGGAAGATTGATTAAGGTTTTGTTAGAGATATTAGGAGAAAAAAGCAAATCAGCAAATGTGAAGAAAACAAAAATAATAGAATTTAAAAAGAGAAAAGGCAGGGAAATGATGGTGGGGGGAAATAAATAGTGAGAGTAGACAAATACAGATATTTAGGATATAATATTAGATTCGACAATAAACATGAGGAGCTTATAAGAGAGTTGAGACAGAAAAGAAATAGTATGGCCAGTATGGGAGATAGGATAAATGACTTTTGGGATTTAGATTTAGAGAAAAAGAAGATGAATTTTTGAAAGTGTGGTAGGTAGTGTAGTGTTAAATGGAGCAGATGTTTGGGGATGGAACGACTAGAGAAGATACAGGAGAAATATTGGAAGTTGACGTTAGGACTAAAGAACGAGACATCGGTTTTATATAGTGGAAGAAAAGGAAAAGATGGAATACCGGAAAAATAATGAGATACTGTATGAACGCTAGAAAGAAGTGGAGGCACAAAGGAAGAAAAATAAGAAAATATCAAAAAGGCATGGATATGCGAGAGGAGAGATAAAGATAGGAAGGAAGAAGGCACAAATGCAGGAAATAAGAACAAGAATAAATATAACGAGAAATTTAGAGATGAAAAGTTCCAACGTACATAACAGAAGGAAAGGGTTTGAAAAAAAAAAGAATGATAGCAAAATTTAGAACAGGAAACGAAGAAAAGAAAAGAAAAATGTTGATGGTCTAGTGAATAGTGGAGGTTAGGAGGGAAGTCTTATTGTTTTATAATTTGAAAAGCCAAATAAAATTTGATACTTGATGATTACTGATATGCGTTTTTGGAAAAACTGTTGCTCGTAAAAAAACGATTTTGTTGCCCAGCATCTGATTTGTCTCCCTGAGAAGTAGGTTTAAACGGATAAGAAAGCATTAACATTTTCTTGAGGGTGTGATGGTTGCACACTGAATTGGAACTCAAAAAAACTATTAAGATTTGCCAGTATTCTTATTTCAAGTAAAACTATTTCGTAGCTGTTAGTAGGTACCTAATTTGTTATTATAAAATGCTTTATTATTACATTTTAATTCAAATTAATTGTGTTATGTAATCAGCGAAACTTAAAACAACATCACCAAATTTTATTCATTTATACAACATAATGAATCGTGTTGTATTCTTTACTTCGCGTAATAGCGTTAATTTTTAAGTAAGACTGCGTCAAAACCTTGAACATAAATAATACGAGAAAATGTAATCAATGTGGTTTATGTGTAAGAAAAAAAAACCGAATGAATTAAGTTCAATGTTCTGGTTACAACCATGACACTGGTCTAACTCGGATCACCTTCGCGTCTGTTCTGTAGAAACCGTTCTTCCATTCACCAGTGTGTTTTTAATTGATCAACAGCTGCTTGCTGCATTTTCGAAACGCGGAGGATGAGTAAAAACTTAGAGGATAAATCGCAATCGTATTATTTCTGTTATTTTAAAGGTGCGAGATCAGTGTTTGTGGTGTGTCGCCAATTTTTTTGATAGGTATTCAACCTTCTAATGATTTAATTTTTGTTTCAGAAGAGGATGAGTCTCAAATATTTGTTAAATTCTTCAAGTTCCACAAATGCTACGATCTTATTCCTACATCAGCCAAGCTTGTGGTGTTTGATACACAGCTGCTTGTCAAGAAAGCATTCTTTGCTTTGGTGTATAATGGTAAGTTTTTGCATATACTCATATTTACACACAATAAAGATTAAAATGTGTATAAGTGCTGCTTGTTATAGTTAAGTTGTTTTTTTTGTTGCCCACTGTAGTATGATTACTATTATTAAATAGTTTGCGGTTAGAAAAAAAAGTAGAAGGTTAAACGACTCATTCTTTTCAAATCTAACTGCAAGCGAATGCAAATAAATAGTTGCGCTTTTTCATTTAAATGATGATTATAAATTCTCGATATTGAAGTGAATCATGAGAGTATAATATACACGTCTCCTAACAGTGACGAAACAGTGTGGTTTGTCTGATTTCATAATCTTTATTATGGGTTTAAAAATTATTAACTACAATTTAATCTATGTATATATTCAATTGTTTTTTACAACCGACGTTATTAACTTTTTTGTCTCGAGTAGGTAGCCTTCTTTTCATTAAAATATAAAACCCTGCAGTTCAACCACGATGTATTGAAGTTCTCCATTTAACATATTGAATGATTTCCATCTTTCATCTGAGCCCTAAACGGTATAATTTTAATTTTTGTGTCCCATCAGGCTTGGTGTAGATCTTGTCTGAATATATATCTATATTTTTAACCCAGAAAAAAAATATGCAACGTACGCTAGAATTACTTAGGAAGGAAAATTAAAAAACGACTTGCCATTCTGTCAATAAAGTTCGAAGCAATCGCTCTTTATAAATACCAATTGAAGCGACCCTAGCCCAGAGCCCGCTTTGTGTCGATGAACACTTTCTTTTCTTACTTAAAAAATAGTTTCAATGCAACTTTGATAAAGACGTGACTCGCTTCGCTCGCCAAATTCTAAAGATCGAAGTAAGGTCATTTTCTGCGATCCTAACCCAGCGCCGCTTCGCGGCAAGCTCGGGCCGTGAACGTACTCTGATTTTTCTTATTCAAAAAAATTGTTTCAATACAACTTTAATAAAGACACGACTTGCTTCGCTTGTCAAATTTTGAAAATCAAAGTGGGGTCGTTTTCCGCGACCGCTAATTTTTTTTACGAAACAAAAGTGCAGAATCAAAGAGTGAAGAAAGGAAAACCCTCTTTTCATATTAAAAACAAAAGCTAAAATAGGAAAAAAAGTAAGTTTCATTTTCTTTCTTCAAAAGAATCGCGGTAAGTTTAGACGAATATTAGTTTTTCAACAAAATCTCCGTAGTTCTCGAAAGCGTTCCATTCGAACGCGGGTTTTTTAAATTCTCGCGTAAAACGATGATATCTACGAATGGCCGCGATAAAATTGGAATTATTTTCGGATCGGAAGGTTTTTTGCGTTTCGGCCGTCTTTTAGACCGTTTCTCGTCGAAAATTTAAAAAATATAGACGCCGTCGGATGGCCGCTTTTCGTTATCGTCGGCGGTTTTCGGCGACCCGACGCCGTTGTCAATGAGTGAAAGGAGCGCGTGTGAAGGTAATCTTTTCCTCAAATAAAATTCCATCTCAATTTTAACTTGGAATTTAGTCTACCTCTAGGACTACTGCGAAATAAAAAAAAAAGTAAAGTGTATATGAGCTCCCCTTCTTCTAACTTCTATTCTTACTTTTCTGCACAGATGTTCTATGTGTTTCCAGTCGTTAGAAAACATTTTCCACATTCTCTCTTCATCCCTGCTCCAATTTTTGTTTACATTTTTTTCATTTGCTAATCTAAACCTTCTAAACATCTTCTCTTCCATGCTTTTCGCCTTGGTTAAGTACTTTGGAATTTTATTCACTATTAATTCTTTGTTCTTGTCGTTATGGCCTTCCTTGTCTAATCCTTGCTCTTCTTTTATACATTTGGTCATCTTAATCTTTATCTTCCTTTCCCTCTTAGTTTTCTATTTTCTCTCTTGCGTATTTCCCCCTTTTGATAATGTGCTTTTCTATATTCTTCCTTATATTTTACTTTTTGTCCTCCTATCTCTTTCTCACATCCGTAACGTAATTTGGTTTTCAATCCTTTTTCCGGGCTCAATGCACTTCGTCCTGTTTGAATCTTTATCTTTTCTAGATTTAGCTTCTCTTCTAATTCTGGAGTGATTTATCCACTCCTAACGTCCATCTCCAGTATTTTACCCCATCTTCTCCAATTCCTCTCATTTTTTCCACCGTTTTTAACTGGTCTCTCTGGTGTTTAACCCATTTTCTCGTAAGTATGTCTTTCGCAAATATCATTTCTCCAATTCCCCATACTTGTTCCTAATATTCTGCTTCATATGCGTTGTAATTCATTTATTTGATCTGTATTTTTGTTAAGATATCTCATGATTTATCTCAGATACCTAAATTTGTCCGCTTTCTTTATTTCTTCCTGAACTCTATAATTTTCGTTTTTTTGCTTCTATCTTTTTTTCTGAAAATACTTCTTCACAACCCTTATTACTTCTTTCATCCCTTCCACTTTCTTTGTAAGACTTAAAATATCTTTTTCCTATTATGCCTTCCTTTATTATATTTCTCTCATTTTTCACAGTACTTGTTCTTCTTTTGACTCTGCAAATGATGCCATTTTTCTATTTTCTTGTTAATTATGTGTTTTAAAATATTCAGTGTATCCTAAATTGAGTAGCATTGTATGGCTATCTTTGTTATTGATAAAGATACAACTTGATCATCTACATTTGGGTTTAAAGGCTGGTTCAAGAGGGGCGAAGAAACTGGTTTAGCTTTCCATGTTTCCAATCGACAAAGGATCATCGACGTACCGGAACCATGTCGCTGGCTTGTATTACGCACTTTCGATGTCTTTCTTTTCGAAATTTTCCATGAAGAGATTGGCTATCTCTATACTCAGTGGACTTCCCATTGGCACTCAATTCACTTGTACCCTACTTTCCCAACGAAGTAACTTCTGGTGAGGCAGGCTTCGAAAAGCTTACTGATTTCAGTTGCGGAGGACATCTAACGAAGCTGACCAATCGTGTTGGCGAAACTTTAGGGAAAAAAATTAAACAAAAGAATCTAGATCAGACTATTTCACCAACTGGATGCTAAAGTCTCTACCAATTTGAGGAACATACTTTTATCTGTTGTAGAAAATTTCGGTTTGGTGCCCTCAAACTATGAAACTTTCGTTCTAGTATATTTATGAGTGAGCATCTAACATAAACCTTTACATTCAGGTCAATAACTTTTTTACTTTTTCTATTGCAAATAAGGCTCCTTTTTCAGCTTCTTTAAACTTTCTGCTCTCTCAGGTAAAGGAAGATCAAGCAGGTACTATAATAATTTCTTGTCTCAATTCTTAGATATTAACAAATGATTCAATTCAAAAAATATAAACACACAAGCAAAACAAAAAAAAACGTATCCTCTATTTATTCTACCTTAACTTAAAACAGTTTTCTCTTAACTCTGTCCTTTTTTCCAGCACTTTTTTCATCTACTCTACGATTTTCTCTCTTTCTCTCAGAAGTACCTTCTTTCCCTCTTTTCCTTTCTTAACTCCTCCCATTCTTTCATCATAATTTTATACTTTTCCTCCATCCCCACATATTCTACACATTTTCTTCTCATCCTCCCACCAATACTTTTTCATTTTCGTCTTTTTCAATTCTAAATTTCGCCACTATTCTTATTTTTGCACCCATTTTCTGACTTTGTACATCTTGATCCTTACTTACCATCTCTTGCTCTATACTCCTTCCTTTATCCTTTTTTTTTCTTTCTCTCTCCACTTCCTCCTTTGCAAAACCTTCTCTTTCATAATATAGTCTCCTATCTTCCTGTACATTTTGTATCCTCTATTTTCTAACTTTTCTCTATCACATTGTCCCGACTCTAATTTTCACTTGATATCTTACCGTCATCTTCCCTGCCTGCATTCTTAATGTATTTAGCTTCATTTTCTCTTGTATTATATACCCAGGCTTATTACTTCCATTTCCATATTTCCGCTCAGTACACTATTACACTTCTCTTCAGCTTAACAAAAATCTACTTTGTTTATTTCTCTCTCAAACACCCTTTCTTCCATTTTCCACACTTGACCTATTCCCTTATTCCTTTTTTTGGCCAACTTTCTTGCCTACTGTATCTTAAATCTCAGATACTTTACTTTATCTATACGCTTTCTAGTTCTTCCTTTTCCCACTGTTTTTCTCATCTCCTTTTTCTTTTGAAATACCATTATTTTCATCTTTTCACATTAGCCTGTAAGTTTTTCTTCTCTAAGTACCTCCTTACTACCTCTATCTCCTTTTTACTGTCCGCCAACACACTACATCGCCTGCATAAGCTAACAGCTTTCCTATTACCACACCTTTCCTTTAATATCCCTTCATCTTTTCTTCTAAATCTGCTATGCATAACGCAAATAAGCTCGGAATTAGCGGACATCCTTATCTTAACCCTTTCTTTAATACCTTCTCTTTCCTCTACGTCATTCACCTCCTCTATTGCCATCACCAGATTCTCTTTTACCTTTCTTTTCCTTAACATCTCCCACAACATTCTTCTATCCATGTTATCAAATCCCGCTTTAATATCCAAGAATAATCTGAAAACCTTTGCCACATGATATAAATCATTGTCCTTCTTTTCTTACCTAACCACCTTGCCAATCTGGTATTAATTTCTTTTCTTTACTTCTCTCTTTAACCTTTTTCTTATATTTTATAATTTATATCCAGTATTTGTAATGCTTACTCCCCTATAATTTTTTACTTCCGTCTTCTCTCCACCCTTATAATATCTCAAAAATATGTTCGTTTGTTGTAATCCAAATTGTTTTTGTTTAATTGTAGTAGGCCATAAATTTTATCGACCCGCATCATCCATAGTTGATTAGGTTTTTTTGCACATTTTGGTAATTAAGCTTTCTGTGTCCTTTAATGGGACATTTTTCTTTTTTCTTCTGGTAATCGATCAATCTCATTATATTACGATACTGATCTAAAATTACCTCAACTTTTTTCAGTTTGTTGTTTGAATACTCAGTTTTAGAAGCGAATGCGTATCCACGCGGAAGTTTTAAGCTCATCTAGGTTATTGGAGTTACTAAATAAACTTTTGGAAAAAATTGAGTGGCGTAAGGTCGTCTTATCTACCTACTTGGAAAACTTCGTTGATGTGCTTCTTAATGTGGGGAAGCGCCATTTTGTTGAAACCAGATTGTGGGATGTGGTGCCTGCAGTTCTTGAAGGAACTCGACCCGACGGTCGAAATCGCCTTCATTCAGCTCCAGCTCTTTTGACAATCGTTGGACGACCTTGACGAGATCTGACATCTACACCGAATGTTTCAAAAAATTTGGCAAAAGAATTGAAATGTATGTCTTGCGACATCTCGTGTATAAAGAACAATTATAAATAGTATAAACGAAGTAATGCTAACAGATAACTGTAACGACAATTGAATATTTTAATACAAATTCGTTATCTAAGCTGATAACTTCAAATGCGTAACACACTCGTGCCGATAAAGCCAAGTATTTCTGTACAGTAGCATACACACAAGAAAGAACACTAAATTCGTTTTACTTACTTTACCAAACTTTAAAGTTCGTAGCATTATTTTTTGATGCTTTTCATACAAATAAAAGTGAGTGTACTTGGACCTAGGTTATCTTCTTTTTATCAAAAAAAAAATCGGTTTGATTTGGTCAAATGAGATATATAACCATCAATAAATAATAAAACTGGTCTTGTAATCTGCCGTTCCGTAATCCATCTTTAACTCTATTGGCAATGTATTCGAAAAAGACGTCATTTCTCATCCACCCAGTATTCGATCAAACTAAAAAGCTGTCTGGTGGTAGGTTCTCCGCAACGGTTTTTGTAGGTTTTTTGTATGGAAAAACGATCGTCAGATAAATTGCTCGGTCATCTGCAGAAAACAAAATACCAATCATTCTCGCTGCCGTTTTCGGTTTTGACTTTTAACAATTTTCTTGACACTATCTTTTTTTTAGGAACTCACATTTAACCAAATGTATGTCCCAATTGCATTATCTTTTTCTTTTCTTTTTTTTTATTGTACCATGGACTCCATCTTAAAGAGTTCCACGAGGAACACAAAATTGGTGACTTTATAGATAGCATTCATTGCGATTTTAAAACTTTCTTCTGAGTACTGATGAGTAGGTTTTTAGAGGAACCATTTTAACTTTTATGTAACTCAAATGAATTAATGATATTAATTTACAAAACAAGTTTAGCAAATAAAAATTATTTTCCTAATGATATGATTAATGTGAAAGTTAAAACAAAAACGTGTTTTGGGGTTGGGCGGTAGTATCAAAAAAGTAACAAAGGTTATCAACATTTCGGTCAAAACTGTGAATAAACCTAAAGTACTCAACAGACCAGATCTGATTGTAAACTTTGGAAGATCAGTTTCTAAGAAAACGGTTTTGAAATCATATTTACTGGTAAACAGTTGATATACCATCAATATGAATTGCAAATTTTCTTTGTGTCATTACTTTTATAGTTTTACATAAATATACATTTAGGTTACTGATTAAACAGTTACTCATCCGTAATTAAAAGTTATTGCCTCTTTATTACTATGTAATTACTTAATATTTATATAGTATACAATATGTTCCAGAATAGATGTAACAAGAGGTGGAATGTACAAAACGTTTTGGATTTAGTTTTAGTTTTACAGCAAGGAGGACTCCAAATGTCATTCATAATTTTAATTTTTTTTTGCCCTTTCCACCTCTTGTTGCATCTACTCTGGGATACACCTGTATATTGAACAACGTAATGTTATTTAATTTTCAAACTTTTAATTCAATTTTAAAGGTCGCGATGTTTAACCTTTACTTTAAATTATCATATTAATTAACCCTTAGTGTACTATTTTAAATAAATTGTAGATTATGATTACGGAACAATTGAGGCCAAATTTAATTAATGAATGTGGATTTACACCTTCTGTCTTGAAGAGTTCGCAAATTACACTCAAATAAATAAAATATCAGTTTGATATTGTTAATTAAAAATTAACTGATAAATCTTCCCACAGTTTTAAATTTTAAGAAACCAAAAAATTTTTTGGTTTTGAATTATGTAGAATCTAGGGAGAATTTTGAAAGTAATTAATTGCTGCCTACTTGTGTCAACTGTAGAATTAACGAGATAAACTAGCAAAACATAGGCGTAATATGGTTAAATTACTCATTTTTTTGCATCTTGTGATTGCTTAAGACCGGCGTGTAACGCACCCTTAATAGCCTGAATTCGTTGCTAGTGATCACCTACTACTACGGTTTTAAAACCACAATTTCAATTCAAATATTACTTATTTGTTAGATGAATTTTGTTATACATTGACACAATTCTGTAACGATGTATTGTTTTTAGGTGTAAGAGCTGCTCCACTATGGGACAGTACGCAACAGGAATTTGTTGGAATGCTAACCATAACAGACTTCATTAAAATTTTACGAATGTATTACAAATCCCCAAATGTGGCCATGGAAGAATTGGAAGAACATAAGCTGGATACGTGGACGCAAGTTTTGAAAGATCAACAACCACTAGTGAGCATAAGTCCAGACGCCTCCTTATATGATGCCATTAAAACTCTTATTCATAATCGTATTCATCGTTTGCCTGTGATTGATCCCGATACAGGGAATGTTTTGTATATACTTACTCATAAAAGAATTCTACGATTTTTGTTTTTATATGTAAGTTGTGGAATTTGTTGTTGGTTTTTTTTAAATTTTGTTTTTTACAGATTAATGAGTTACCGAAACCTAGTTACATGAATAAAACGTTACGCGAAACTCAAATTGGCACTTATGATGATATTGAAATAGCTTACGAAGATACCTCTATTATAGTTGCTTTGAAGAAGTTTGTAGAACGAAGAGTTTCTGCCTTACCATTAGTTGATTCTCAAGGACGTCTTGTGGATATTTACGCTAAATTTGATGTAATTGTAAGTACATATTTTTCTTTGAAAAGCTTCAATTTTTGAGTTTATCGAAAGATATAAACGTATGCCAATTCAACAAGACGTATTACACATTTTTCCCGTCGCTTGATGTCAATAAGAGATCTTCAAATGCAGGAACTTCTCCATGAGTATTCAATGCTCGAACATAATCCAAAATTGGCGATGACAATTGACGATTTTATAATATTAGGTTTTCAGCGGGAGAATTAATTCCGTATTGTTATGTATATCAAATCAAAATTTAGATAATTCACGTACGGTATAAGCAATTTGTTGATCTTTATTGATTCAACCGAAAGATTCGCAATTGTCGAGTTTCGAAGTAATTCTCAGTTCACTTACATGCACAAACCACGTTAATTACGTAACTGACCACCGGCACATAATTGTTTGGACGACGGAAAATAATCCTTAAATTTGGGAGCTTTAAAAAGACATCAAACAAATGTAACCGTCGTTGCTAAAATCACCAAGTTCCGTAATTACTTAAACAATCGATATTACACTCCAACTGTTAACAACAAACAAGCATAGAAGGTGTAGGAAGAACGTGTGAGTTTTATCTCACTAAAAACTGAAAACTCGAGAAGGATGTACGTGTTTCCTTTTCATGGAACTATTATAAAAATAAAAAATCTGCGCTACAATAAACATTCGAACATCTGAACTTAATTAAAACATTTTCAAAGAAAAAAAAATTAACAATCGGATTGATACCTAAGTTTGGAAGTAATTTGGAATAACATGAATAATGTAAATTTACGAATTCAAGGCATCAATGACTGAGCAAACTATTAATTTATGGAAAAAAAATGTAAACAATGTTTTATCGGCAAGACCAACGTCACAGGTTCCGAGCTTTCTATCATTTTTGCCTTTTCCTTCTCGTCTTATTCCGTTGTTCTTTGGTTTTTGGTACCACTGGGCGAAATCAAACGATTTAATGGACATAAAGTTACAAAATGTGTTGGTGACTAATGTGGCTTCTATTATTAAATTAAAATTTTGTGATTATTTGTTAGTATAACATAAGTAATGCACAGAACTATCGAAAGTCGCTTTGGCGTTGGAGTTTTAATGTCTATTTTAAAGATGGAAAGACAACGTTTTGATCAATCAATCAATATAAAGCTTAAATACAATTTACATTATTGGTTGATTAAGGTTACTTCGACGTTGCTTAAATTGTATACAGGGTGTCTTTAGCTGAGTACCCATTAGAAATATCTGGAGAACCGTGATAGCGAGAAAATCAGAATTTGGTATGCAGCCATTTGTGACCAAGATCTATTGCTTTAAAATATTTTCAAAATGGCGTCATTTCTGGAAATACCGGAAGTTGATGACAACTTGGTTTTTTTGAATGTAGTAATGACTATGATTTTATTTTCTTTTATGATTTTAAGTTGAATTTTAGGTTAATTTTATGTAAGGTACTTCTAACCTAAAATGTCAACTTTCGGTGATAAAGATTGTTTTATGTCAAAATTAGCAAAAATCATCTATGTACGAAAAAAATTGTTGCAGTGGAACTAACAAAGATGGAATAGCAAAATTCTGCCAGTGGAAAGGCAAAACATTATACTTCATCCTTTTCGATCTCAATCTTGTTAATTATCTACAGGGTGGTGTGAAAAGTGGTTTGAATTAGGTCAATACAAACATGCTAAAAAGTCATTTTATTCAAATGGGACACCATCCCATATTTAATTACATGTGTTGAACGGTCTCGTTTCTGCATTGAATGATGTAACATTCTTCTATTCTTACAATAGAATTTGTTTGATTTATTTGAATTTGAAATTTGAAAGTTAAAAAAATCATATAGTCATTTCAGATAACAATTTCGAATTTGATGATGAGTTGTCAAACTCGAAACACTTGTAACAATATAACTCTTGAATGAAGCTTGAAACCGATAACAGTATGATTTTTAACTTCCAAATTTTAAATTCAAATAAATCAAAAAATTCTATTGTAAGAATAGAAGAATGTTACATCATTCAATGCAGAAAAGAATGACCTTTCAACACATCTAATTAAATATGGGTGTCCCATTTGAATAAAGTGACTTTTTGGCATGTTTTTTTTGACTAATTCAATTCACTTTTCACATCACCCCTGTAGATAATGATCAAGATTTGAGATCGAGAAGGACGAAGTGCAATGTTTTGCCTTTCCACTGGTAGAATTTTGCTATTCCATCCTTGTTAATTCCACTGCAACAATTTTTTTCGCACATAGATGATTTTTACCAATTTTGACATAAAATAATCTTTACCACCGAAAGTTGACATTTAAGGTTAGAAATACCTTACATAAAATTGACCTAAAATTTAACTTAGAATCATAAAAGAAAATAAAATCATAGTCATTACATTTAAAAAAACCAAGTTGTCATCAACTTCCGGTACTTCCGAAAGTGACGCCATTTTGAAAATATTTTAAAACAATAGATCTTTATCATAAATGGCTGCATACCAAATTCTGATTTTTTCGCTATCACGGTTCTCCAGATATTTCTAATGGGCACTCAGCTAAAGACACCCTGTATTGTAATACAGGTATCCCAGGGCCCGTGGTGAAGAATTGAACTCGATGCAGTCTTCTGTGGGGTTGTACTTAATGCGGTGTATGTATGCTTTAGCCGTTGAAAGAGGGGCGAATTTTTTTGATGACATAGAGCCACACGGAAACGAATTGGTGATGATGGCTTGATTCCATACATTGCTATTGCGCATGCTGAGTGTTGTGATGCTGGCGTTACTTCAGAGGTGAATTTGGACGGATGCTTTAAGATGTCGGAACTGGGCATGGTAAACTTTGTTTTGTACATGTATCTGACAGGCAGTAAATCGGCAGTTCCAAGACGAGAGCATCTTCTTTATGACAGGCGAAGTTTGATTGTTTCTGACTGACGGCTATGAGTCGAAAAACAGACGTAGGTGCGTGTTGATCTAAAATAGCCATGCAATCGTTTAGTAGCGATTGGAATCGTTGATTGGTCGCAGCTGAGTAATTTTGTTTCATCTTGGTAGGGGGCATGCGTTGTTCATCAACCCAAAGCGAAGACATTACATTAGAGAACAGTTGGCGATGACAGAGAGTGGGATACGAGTAATTTATCGAGGGTTATGAATTATTTGCTGTTCGTGTATGGTCACCACTTTGGCACTAGATCTTTTTTCTCATTATGTCGAACGGCGGGGGTGGCCACTTTGCCATTGGAGTTTTAATCCCTATTTTGAAGATATAAAGACGACGTGGTGATCAATGATTATTTATTTGCTGCGTACACTCTTTTACTATCAACAGCAGTGTATCTTGGTTTACTAAACTAAATGGCTGTTATTTTATTTTTAACTCGGTGGGAAAACGAAACAAATTAAATTGTTTTAGTTTTATATACGTTTAATCCGACTTTTTTTTAAATTGATCTGCAAATGTGGAACGAGTTTCGCACTTTGCTAGGCTGTTTACGCGACCTAGATATAAATACAATTTACAATATTGGTTAATTGATGTTGTAAAGGATGCAGGTTTGAATTGTGCAGAAATATTATTAAAAGAATAAGAAATAAATAAAATATTTGTTTCAGAATTTAGCTGCTGAGAAAACATACAACGATTTGGACGTGTCTCTTAAAAAAGCGAACGAACACAGAAACGAATGGTTTGAAGGAGTCCACAAGTGTAAGTTAGACGAAACGTTATTCACAATAATGGAACGTATTGTGAGAGCGGAGGTAAGTGTTGTGCACAGTTAACGATAGCATTGATTTAAATTTTTTATTTAGGTCCACAGGTTAGTGGTAGTCGACGATAGTGATATGGTGATAGGTATGATATCGTTATCAGATTTATTGTTGTACTTGGTTTTGAGACCGTGCGGAGAAATTTCTGAAGGTGGCGCTTCTGTTAGAGCACAAGATATGAAGTTACAGGAAAGCACCTCGCAAAGCAGTCTAGATTCTTCTACGTCAAATTTACATAACGAAGAAGTGTCTCAAACAATCATGGAAGAGGAGGAGCTGGGAGATGTCAACTCGGAAGATAAATGCACTAAGGATCTTTCTAAAGAAGATTCTGACGATGCTGATAGTGGTACAGATTTAAATCGAAGCTTAGAGGAAAATATAAGTAGGAAAACTACTAGTAACAGTAGCTTACTGGATTCTCCGATAAAGGACAAAACCTCTTTGCACAGTGACGGAAATTCGGTATTTCGAGAAGTGGCCGTCACAGGAGGCGGCGAATAATTAATCGTATATTTAAAGAAAAATTATAGTGATGTTAACAAATATGCGGGTCCTTTAAATTTTTAAATTTGGCCGGAATTGTTTTTCAGTTTTTATTTAAGATTTTGAAGTTGTTAATAAGTTTGTCTCCACGATTAAGTGGAAAATAAATAGAAGGCGGAGTGATATTTTCTATGTTTTTGTACTTAATTGTTAAGATTATACCAAAGACTGCATTGCCGATTTGTTGTTAAATCGGTGTATCGTTTGCAAGCAAAACAATCTGGCTAAATTTAAGTGCCGATGTGCTTATTTATTTATGTAATATATAACAACATACCCAACATTGTTCTCATTAGAGAGTTATTCATATTATAATGTACTATATTCGTGTATAATATTGAAAAAATTGCTAATATGAACACGCTTTTTATTATTAATTTTGAAAATGTATTTTTGAAATGAAGTGGTGAAAATTACCTGTAACGGGTTTTGTGGAGTACTCATTGTAAGCGGTGAATTTTGCATTTGTACCAATAGTGGCCTACAATTGTTTAACTATTAAAATAGAACTCTAATGCTAGTGTAAGTACAAAACCTTTTTTAAAACTTAAACTCCACAATTATCCAAATTGTATAACATGGAGGTTTGCTATTAAGATTCGAGTACAAAAACGTCTTATACGTGAATGATCGAAGTAAAGAAAGCATCGGTGTCTTAATTTCGGTAGCAAATTTGTTTCCATATTTTAAAACAAATACAATTGCTTTCTTAATATAATGCTGATGTAATTTTATTAGAATAAAACATGTTCTTACGCAAAATCAGCAACAATTCTTGTCTCTATGTATAAATAGTTTATTAGTACCAGACTGTTAAATGAAAAGTAGTTGAAATGAAAATTTTGTATAAACTTAGATATTCGGAAGTTCTTATAGGAGATGACCTTAATTAATTTTTGCAACCAAAATTAGTATAGATAGATAAGTTTGGAAAAAATAGTGTAAGTAAACAACGACATAACCAGAGTAGTAAAAGGCTAATTGGCCTAAACAGTGCTTATTGTGCGATGCAATTTAAACGATAATAAATTTGATTAAATTTGATTTGGTTTTCGTTTTTTTAAACTCTCGGTAGGAGGAAGTATAGTTTAAGGTAAGGCATTTTTCGTTCGACCGTGAAGTTGTTTCACGACTGCGAAGTATGGGTTCAATAACTTAGGAGAATAGAAAATGTTTACTGCTTGGATTGGGTATAATACTTTTTATACGCTTACAAAAAAAGTTCAAAAACTTGTGATATTAAAATTATTGCAATTATCGAATGATAAAACAAAATGTAAACATAAAAGTTAATTTTTTTACCTACTATTTTTTGGCCGAAAACCACTTTTGCGGGATAATTTAATTCATGTTGATCAAACTACACTACAACATTTTTTTAATTATATTTTCCATTTTTAAACGCAAACTTAGTAGGTGTTCAAAGGAATGGAACTCGAAACTGCAGCATCTATTTTAACGAACGGGAAACACAAAAAAACTGCACCATGTACGTCATGGTTTCACAGTAATATATTGATGACAACCGATTGTATTTCTGTATTCTACACCTTAATATTAGTCTATTTAACAATTTTAAGTCAAATCGGACACGAAATGATTTTTTGACGATTTTGTACGCATTGAATTACATCGTATTATGTTAAAAAAAGCACACAAAATTTTTTGTCATTTTTTGTAAAAAGACCAAAGAAGTCTTGGGTATAAAATCGGGGAAAAAATTTTGCTTTCGATTTGACTAAAAATTGGTGAAGAGACTAATATTAAGATGTAGAATACAGAAATACCATCAGTTGTCATCAAAATATTACTGTGGAATTATTGCGCACGTTTAGAATTTTTGGGAAAAAAAGCTTCAAATGGGAAAAGGTAGTTTAACCAGCAATTTTGAAAAATCGAAGAAACGGCTTGTACTACCGTGTTCTACGCATTGATTTACATAATATTATGATTAAAAAGCCACACAAAATGTTTTGTCAATTTTTGTCAAAAGACCAAAACTATAGTCTTGGGTATAAAATCGGGGAAAAAAATTTTGCTTTCGATTTGACTAAAAATTGGTGAAAAGAGTAATATTAAGGTGTAGAATACAGAAATACCATCAGTTGTCATCAAAATATTACTGTAAAATTATTGCCCACGTTTAGAGTTTTTGGGAAAAAAAGCTTCAAATGGGAAAATGTAGTTTAAGCAGCAATTTTGAAAATCCGAAGAAACGGTTTGTACTACCGTGTTCTACGCATTGATTTACATCATATTATGTTAAAAAAAGCCACAAATTTTTTGTCAATTTTTGTCAAAAGACCAAAGACTATAGTCTTGGGTATAAAATCGGGGAAAAAAATTTTGTTTTCGATTTGACTAAAATTGGTTAAAAGACTAATATTAAGGTGTAGAATACAGAAATACCATCAGTTGTCATCAAAATATTACTGTAAAATTATTGCCCACGTTTAGAGTTTTGGGAAAAAAGCTTCAAATGGGAAAAGGTAGTTTAAGCAGCAATTTTGAAAAATTCGAAGAAACGGCTTGTACTACCGTGTTTTACGCATTGATTTACATAATATTATGTTAAAAAAGCCACACAATATTTTTTTTTTGTCAAAAGACCAAAGACTATAGTCTTGGGTATAAAATCGGGGAAAAAAAATTTTGCTTTCGATTTGACTAAAAATTGGTGAAAAGACTAATATTAAGGTGTAGAAAGAGCTACTCTGCGAATTTTATTATAATCATGTTTACGCCATCTAGCGTAATGTCCACTCAACAATTACGTTGTGGGAGTTTTCAATTTCAATTCATTCATGTTCATGTAAACTGAAATTCGATTGAAATAATACAATTATTTGTATTTTGCAAGCTTAAAAAATACAAATAATTGTAATATTTCAAGTTCATGTTGTTCACTGAGTTTCACATTCATTATTTTTATTGAATATTAAAGATTGATTTACCAATAACAAGATTGTTACAGATAAAACCCATGATATGTGTATAATTTTATTTATTTTTATATTTTGTTGATTGTATAAAAATTAGATTTTTATATGCTTTAGTGCGGGCGTCTACCGGATAACATTCTATTAACAAATTTACTAAAATAAAACAAAATTGAATGCAAAAATCAAAAATAAAATCGATCAACTCTTGTTTATGTCCACACATAAAAGTGAATTGCACATGATTTTGCAAACATAATAGAATTGATTTTTTAACATTGTTTTTAAAAAAATAATTAGTTCACAAAAACTTGGTTAAATTAATTATACGACTAATGCTTTTTGTAAATAAAATTAATTATCGATGGATCCATTTATGTATATTGGTGCTTCAAACAATAAATTATAACTTCTGTCAAACCACTACTAATAAAATACATATTATATATTATTTCAAGAATTGACTATAGTTTCGACGTGTATAATTAGCATGTTTAATTTTAATTTTAGATATACTTGAAATTATTTATATCAAATCTTCAAACAGTAATTATTTATTAAATGATCCAACAAATTTATATTAACAATTGTTGTTTAATGTCATATATGTAATTTGTCATTCTGTATTATAAATATTTTGTGATGATAAGGTGCTAATTATCACGTCGAAACTATAGTCAATTTTAAAATAAAATATTAGTATTGGTTTGACAGAAGTTATAATTTATTCTTTTATAAATGTTACCCTACAGTATTTCAATAATTTTATTGATTTATTATAATCTTTCTCAAAAGTAAATTGTAAATATTCCTCATTTACGTTTTAATTTTTCTCTTCAAATATATGCATAAAGAAAAACTTGGAATTAAATTTCTTATAGGCAATATTTTGATTGATTATTACACCAAACCAATTGCCTCTAATTGTATTATAAATTATTACTCGAAACATGCATACCACCAAAAATTGAATATTATAAATTCTATAAAACATAAAATAAAAAGGTTATGTAATGTAGCACAGAATTAATCGAAAAAAACTTAAAACTTTTAAAAATTATACTACAAAAAAATAATTATCCTTCAAAATTATGCAACAAGTTAATTTACTATAACAATAACCCTTCACCAAAGAATCAAAATAACAATATGAATACAACCAACACCTCACAGATGAATAAATGTATCCAATATAAAAAATTAATTAACATACTAACCTTAAGTCACAAAATAATAAATATTCTAAATAAAAACGAAATTAAAATAATTCTATACAACAACAATACTATATACAACACATGTTACACTAAATTAAAAGACAAAACACTAAGTACTGAAAAATCATCATTGATTTACAAAATTGACTGTCTAGGATGCAGTAAATATTATATTGGTCAAACAAAACAAAATCTAATTAACAGAATTAAAAATCATAAATACGACTGTGAGAAAAAAAGTGACAATACAGCATTTTCTATACATTCCTAAACTACAGGTCATACATTTAACTTCACTAAAATCCCATTATATTAGATATAGAAAGTAATTTAAACAAAAGATCAATATCCGAAATGCTACATATTAACCTTTATAAAAACAACATCTATTTCAAAACTGACAGTCAAAATTTAAGTACATGCTATAATAATATAATTAGCAAAATAAAAACTAATGAGAATTTTTAATTTTGAAGATAGAAAAATAAGTTACTTACAACCATGATTCTATTATTGTTATTTTAACGTTTTAATAGTTCCGACTTCATTTATCTATTTTTGCACAAATAATACCATAGAATGTTATCAACTGAATGTATTCATTATTTATTCAACGTACGTTTGTTAATGTGTTTAGAGCGTAACATTTACAATTTTATTTACAACTAAATGTTAATTATAGTTATTTATTGTGTGTCGTTAGGTGTTTATTCAAAATTTTACATTTTTATGTTTTTATATCTATAACCGTTTTTTAAAATATTACTATGAACAATTTTGTACATCTAAATTAAGTAAGTTGTTTATATTTATCTAATTTCAAGTAATTAAAAATAAGGTTATCATCTGTTCCTAATTGTATTTGTGTTTCTGTTATTGATCATTAGAGCCTGAGGAAGAAAGCATTAATAAAGCTCCGACACGTTGCTGAAAATTGAATGGTAATAATTTAATTTATCTCCTACACCCATTCTCCAATTAAGGGTATAACCTCTAAATAAAAAATTTCCTACTTAATGGAATACTGAAAAATTAATATTTTATGAAGCATTAAAGGCACATAACTTGTAACGGTTAGACATGGTGTTGGGCTATGTTTTAGTATTATACATTTTTGAAATTTATTTATAGGGGAGGTCCGAAGTAACCGGAAGTGATGCCGCCATGAAAATATTTTCAGTAAGTAGACCATGTCCATTTGTATTTGCAGCATTTAATGAAACAAATTGTTTATTAATCTTTTAAATATTTTACTATTAAATTAAACTTATTTACCAATGATGGATATTATTTTAACACGTTTTTTTTAAACTAAAATAAGTTACTTATCCAAACTCTGAAAACGTCCACCATTCTGTTGCAAGCAGAGGCGCGTTCTTTTCATGATTTTATTTTGGATTTTGCTTAGCATTGGAGGGGTGATTTGGTTACATGCTTTTCTTATTCTATGAATTAGGTCCTCCAAATCTCGAGGAGCAGTTTTATAAACTTTATCTTTGATAAAATTTATAATAATCATCAGCGATACCGATACTAAAATTAAAAACAACGGGACGCTTATATATACTATCTGCTTATCACGCATCGTTAAACTTAATTGATTCTTAGATAAGCTTAAATAATTCCGAAAATCCTAACGGACCGTTATCATCATAATTCATAAGCAATTTTTTTTTGCTTATGAATTATGATGATAACGGTCCATTAGGACTTTTGATTACCTAAGCTTATCTAAGAAATCAATTAAGTTTTAACTGATACATGAACTACAATGAATGAAATGGGGTCATTGTTTCATTAAATATACACTAAATTATTTCAAAACGTCTTAAATTTAATCTAATTACTGTGGTAATACTGTTTTTAAATTGAACCGATTTTGAATTCACATTTAAATTTGATATAAATTTATTTAATACAATTTTTACTGTTTAATCTCTATGCTCAGTATACTATTGGCGGGAGTAATAAACCTGTCAAATTATCGAATCTCTCGTGTTGCGATTGGCGTGGTACCTGATACGTTTGGAAAATCGTATTTTTAGTAGGTAAATATATTATAATAGTAAAATCTACCTTGATATGAATTATTATGTGGTTATATGTTATTTATTTTATTTGTATAGTAGATCACATTACAAATTTTCTTACGTATTATATACCATTATTTTTGTATCTTGGTATAATACCATCATCTACGGCTATGATTCTCGTTTTGTCAGTACCTGGGGCTGATGGCAACGTGTTTACACAGATTAAACTATTGTTCTCGGACCCTTGATGGGTCGATATGCTGCAAGAGCAGCACAATGATCGTATTTTGGTTAGAATTTATTGGTTTTACTTAACCGTAGAAGTACCGCTTTCACAAGAAAATAAAGAATTATTTCAAGCAATTATGATTTATTACTCCGCGCCAATAGTATACAGACTTTAATCTTTTATTTATGTAATTAAAACTTTAAATGATTTTTTTAGTATTATTTTAATACAATACAATTCTTAACTGACTGCCGGAGAATTTTGCGCAATTAGATAATTTTGAAATTTGTTGGAAATTATATTAGGTTACGCCACTGCCTTAAAGTATTTATTTTAGTATCTTTTTACATATATGTTGGTACTAAAGAGGTAATGTGCAATTCATTACGAAGTTGTATAGTATCTAAGAATAAATTCATTTCTGTGAGAATTAAATGTACGATTAAATAATAAACCCGAACAGGTCATGGGCCCAGTTATAAGTTAACTGAGAAACAAGTACATTTTTTCG
Source organism: Abscondita cerata (assembly GCA_030710515.1). Taxonomy (NCBI): domain Eukaryota; kingdom Metazoa; phylum Arthropoda; class Insecta; order Coleoptera; family Lampyridae; genus Abscondita; species Abscondita cerata. Next base: position 910,168 of record JALBCR010004275.1, read on the forward strand.
GTTATTGCATTTGTTGTAATAAAACGAAATTGCATTAGTTGCAAAATAAAAAATGGCAGGTAATAGTGAAACATCCTCGCTTGAAAAACTAAAAGGCATTGAAAACTACCATACTTGGAAGTTTGCTATGAAAAGTCTACTCGAATACACGATTTAGCCAAATGCGTCATTACGCCGTGTAAAGAAGAAGATGAGTCGAAATTAAAGAAAGCCGAAGCCAGATTAGTATTATCTATCAATGAATCGTTGTACGTGCATATTCAATCTCTGGGAACTGCCTCGGAAATTTGGCGAGCACTGGAAAACTGTATGATGACCGTGGTTTGTCAAGACAAATAAGTTTATTGCGTAAGTTGTTGGGAATAAAATTGGAAAATTCTGAATCAATGGCGAATTATGTCAATGAAATCACTGATATCGCAAACAAACTCAAAGGCATCGGTTTTCGATAAGTGACGAAATGATTGGCGCAATTCTTCTTGCGGGCCTTACAGAGGATTTTAAACCATTAATTATGGGTTTAGAAAGTAGCGGTATTGTGATTACCTCGGATGCTGTCAAGTCAAAACTATTAGAAGGTGATTATGGTAAAACTTCATCAAAGTGTTTTTTATACAACAAATAAGAAGAGCAATAAGCCTAAGAAAAACATTAAGTGTTACAAATGCGGTCTAAAAAATCATCTTAGTGTAGACTGTACCAGAAACAAGAAGAAAGATTCATGGGACAAAACTAAATCTACTGGCAATGATAAAACGCATTGTTTCGTGCAATGTGTTTATCTAGTAATCACGAAATTTATCAAAGTGTTGGTATTTAGATAGCGGAGCATCACACCACATAACTCTAAGTTAAATTGGTTGCATAATCAGCAGCACCAATTAATTGTATAACAATTACAAATGGAGATGTTCTACGTGTAACAAATACAGGTGATTGTGATTTACTAATTAATGACTTTAATATAACAGTTAGAGACGTGATGCATGTCCCAGAATCAGACATAAATTTGTTGTCGGTTTCGAAAATTGCAAGCAATGGTAATACGATTGTGTTTAAAAATGATGACTGTAAAGTGTATACATGTGAAAATGGACTGATTGCTGAAACAAAGATGGCAAACGGTGTTTACAAATTTAATAGCGAAAAGTTAAATCCATGTTTGCTAGTAAAAAACCTGATATTATGACATGGCATAGACGATTAGGACACATAAACTGCAGCGATTTAAATAAAATGAAAGATGGTGTCGTTGAAGGTGTTGAATATAATGAAAAGGTGAACAGCCTTGATTTTTGCAAGGTGTGCATTGAAGCAAAACAGAGTAGGGCTCCATTTCCAACTTCTAATACAAGATCGGAGAATTTACTAGATTTAATTCATTCGGATGTATGTGGTCCGATGGAGAATATGTCGATGGGAGGTGCGAAGTATTTTATCACCTTTATTGATGATTATTCAGAAAGGTATTTGTTTATTTTTGAAATCTAAGCATGATGTACTTGATACGTTCAAGGAATTCAAATGCATGGTTGAAAAACAATTAGAAAGAGACACATTAAAATTATCCGAACAGACAATGGCACGGAATACTGTGGAAATGAATTCGAAAAGTATTGCAAAAGAAATGGAATAATTCATCAGACTTCAAACGTATACACACCACAACAAAATGGGTCAGCGGAACGTGCAAATCGCACATTGCAAGAAAGGGCAAAATGTATGATTTTGATGCGAGTTTGGAAAAATCGTATTGGGCAGAAGCTGTCAACACCGCCGCTTTCTTAATGAACCGCTCAGTAAGCTCAACATTGGGTAATAAAACTCCAGAAGAAATTTGGATTGGTAAAAACCAAATTTACAACATTTGCGTATTTTGGATCATCGGTAATGGTACATATACCGAAACAAAAACAGTCAAAATGGGATAAAAATCCAAGCAAATGATTTTCGTAGGATACAGTGAAACAACGAAGGGTTATCGTTGTGTAGATCCGATTACCAAAAATTAGAAATAAGCCGCGACGTAATTTTGATGAACTTGAATCGAAAATGGTATGTATTAATGATACAGAACTTGAAGACCAAGCTGTTTTAGTAGAAAATTTGCTGACTTCTGAAGAGGTGATTGAAATGGAAGAGGAATTGGTTAATGAAACCCAAGGTGCTCCTCAGCCTCCGGACGTTGAAACGGAAAGTGTTCTAAGGCGTTCCTCAAGAAATCCAAAACCTTTGCGATTAGATGACTACGTTTATAACTCGGGTGAGCTAGATTTAAACACTTCAGAAGAAACTGCAAATTTTGTAAGCAATCCTGAAGCTGTGATTCCTGATAATGATCCTATAACATACAAAGAGGCTATGGAAGGTTCAAATCATTATTTGTGGAACGAAGCAATAAGGAAAGAAATAGAATCCTTAAAAGGAATGATACGTGGACCTTAGTGGATCTACCTGAAGGCAAAAAGTGCATTAAGAACAAATGGGTTTTAAAACAAAAGGAACGAAAATGGTCAAATTACATGTCACAAGGCAAGGTTAGTTGCCAAAGGGTGTTCACAAAAATATGGTATCGACTACACAGAAACTTATTCACCAGTCGTGAGATATACCACAATTCGTTTCTTAATGGCACTTGCAGCTCAAAAGGTTTAAACGTGGATCAAATGGATGCTATTACAGCGTTTCTACAAGGTGAATTAAATGAAGAAATATACATGGATCAACCCCAAGGTGCAAATGACAACAGTGGGAGAATCTGCAAGTTAAATAAAGCGATATATGGCTTAAAACAAAGTGGCCGGGTTTGGAATGAATGTTTAGACAAAATGTTAAAAAATTTGGACTAAAAATCTGAAATGGACCCTTGCGTGTATTTTAATAATAATTGTGATTTAATCGTGGCAATTTATGTTGACGACATAATTATTTTATGGAAAAACAAAATCGTTCGCGATAATCTAAAAAGGCTTTATGTGACGAGTTTTTATGAAAGACTTAGGTAAAGCACAAAATATTATTGGTGTAAATATAACGTACGGAGACGGAAGTATAACATTAGACCAAACAAAATACATTAATGAAATTTTGTCAAAATTCAATATGCAAGACGCTAAGATCGTAAAGACGCCAAATGATCCGAACCAGAAATTAACCCTTGATATGTGCAAGAGTAAAAATATTACAGGTTCAGTCCCTTATCAAGAAGCAGTAGGTTGCTTACAGTTTTTAGTTCAAGCGACAAGGCCTGATATTGCTTTGCGGTAAACGATGTAAGCCGTTTTAATAATAAACATACTGAAGCACATTGGAATGCAGTCAAACGCGATTTTCAAGTATCTCAAAGGAACCAAGGACTTAAAACTTCGTTTCATGGGAAATGAACCACTCAAGGATACACTGATGCTGATTTTGCTTCAGATATTGACAAGAGACGATCGTGTACTGGCTACGTATTTACGTTAGCGGGTGGCGCTATTTCTTGGGCCTCGAAGCGTCAACCGACCGTCGCCTTATCGTTTGCTGAAGCCGAATACATGGCTTTATCTGCAGCAACTCGAGTATGGTTAACACAGTTTATGGATGAAATTCAAATTAAAGAGCGAACCCAATTAAAATTGAGCGATAATCAATCTGCGATTGCACTCGCAAATTGTGACGGATATCGAGCAAGGTCAAAACACATCGACGTACGTCATCATTTCGTCAGGCAACATGTGGAAAATGGTTCCATTAGAGTTGAGTATACACCGACTGAAGAAATGGTTGCGGATGCGTTGACGAAGGCAGTGCCTAGTAACAAACATCGTTTTTGTTACAACAACATGGGTATAATGTAACAAAGCTTCTAGAGAATCTTTGTTAAGTGGGAGTGTTGGAAATTATATTAGGTTACGCCACTGCCTTAAAGTAGTTATTATAGTATCTTTTACATATATATGTTGGTACTAAAGAGAGTAATGTGCAATTCATTACGAAGTTGTATAGTATCTAAGAATAAATTCATTTTCTGTGAGAAATTAAATGTACATACAATAATAAACCCGAACAAAATTGGGTAACTGAAGAGTAAATGCGCATATCTTACCTCCATAATAATGTCAACAATTTGTCTGTTTATTTTAAATATTTATAAGTTTTTGTTTAATAAAAACATATTACAATTTTAGTACTATTTTATAAATTTTATTAATATAAATATTTTTTTTAGTACAGAGAAAAACCAGTCGAGTCGTCGTGGATCGAATGCGGGTTGCATGATTATTTGAGAATGGTTACAGTAAAGCGAACAAGAAAGAAATTTTTAAGAAACCAGGAAATTTTAATTTAGGTAAGTTTTGTTTGTTAAACTTGCTGCTGTTGAAGGTAGCAACGCTGTTATCTTTGGGAATGTTTTCCTTTTTTACCACTATAGGTAGTTTTCCATATTCTACAAAATTTCACCATTTTAATCTGGTATCTTATGGAATTCTACGGCTCTTTTTGCTGTTTATTAATATAAGGACTGAGGGCGAAAAAGCATTAACATTGAAAACTTGCATAACTTTATACCATATAATTTTTACAAAATTTTGTATAATAGGTTTGTAATGGTTGTCAGAATATGTCGTCAAATTTTTATTTTATTTGAGTCTAAATTGTGTTCCAATGGCAAAAGTAGTGGAAGTACAAAGATTAATCATTAAAAAATTTGTTGAGAATCCACAATGCAATCAGTCGTTCGCATTGCAAAGGAGGCAAAAGTTTGCAGGCAGTGGCAGAAAAGTCATCAAGCGGTAAAACAAGGAAGACTTTACCATAACACGGAAACCATGAAGTGGACGACTAGAGGGTTTTCATTCACCAATAAAAGTGCAAAAGGCAAGTATCTGCGATGGTTAAGAATTCGCTGATATCGAACCGAAATTAGCTGCAGAAGTCGACTTGTCAGGAAAAGACAATTCGAAAAATAAAAAAGAGTGGATTTAAGTCCTGGCAAAGTTCAAACAACTCCAGATCGTAATGCGGAGAAAAACATTGAAGCCAAGAAACGAGCCAGAAAGTTGAGAGCAGATTTTTTCCAAAAACGTCAATGTTGCGTGATGGACGATGAGACTTACGTCCTCGCCGACTTTTCTCAACTAACTGGTCAGGAGTTTTATGTTTCCTGTGGACGAGGAAATGTTCCTAAGAAGTTTAGAACTAAAATAAAGTCGCAAGTTTCCAAAAGAATATCTCGTTTGGCAGGCGATTTGTAGCTGCGGTGAAAGAAACCAATCTTTCATAACAAATGGAACAATTAACTCCGATATTTACACGAAGGAGTGTCTCCAAAAAAGATTGCGGCCTTTTCTGAGTAAACATAATGTATCCACATTTTTTGGCCGGATTTAGCTTTGTACCATTACAGTAAGCAGACAAAAAATGGTACGAAAAGAATCATGTCGATATTGTACCCAGAGAGGCTAACCCACCAAATTACCCTAAGCTTCGCCCAATCGAGCGGTACTGGGCTTTGGTGAAAGAAGCTTGAAGCAGACAAAAGGCTACAAAATCGATTGAAAGTTTTTAGAAAATGTGGACCGTAGCGACCAAGAAAGTGTCGAGCACCACCATAAAGCCATGAGGAGACCATTCCCGACAAGCTCAAAATTTTTATTACGATAAGTCTGATTGATTTTTGTTTTTTCTTATTTTTATATAATAAATAACCTATCCAAAACTAAATTTTTTTTAAATTTATTTAGCGGTTTAAAAGTTATGCAAGTTTTTCAGTGTTAATATTTTCTCGCCCTCAGTCCTATATGTGCACCGCACTGTTTTTCCAGGTTGTTCGTCCTTATTAGTTCTTGCCTTTGCTTTTAATTCTTTGTTAAAATTGCCTCTGCTTTGTTCATTCGATTTATGTGACCTGATCATTTTAATTTCCTATGTTCTATTTTTCGTTTTTCTTGATATACTATTTTGCTTATAGCAGTGCTACATTTGAACATTGACAATAAGATTTACATGTTAATATTTCAACTCACATGTTAACACTTTTGGGAAATTGGTGTAAACCATTTATGTTAATTGATAACTAAATGGTAAAATGTCTATTACAAAAATATTCTTATACTCATTTGTAAGATTTGATTTAATAAAGAAAAAACAAAAATTATCGCCTCTGGGGGAAGATTCAAACCGACGAGTCTAAGGGACTTTTGTAATTTGACTTGTTACTATGGTAACGAAATTGTCATTCAAATTTTGTTTATTAAGTTTGAGACATTTTGACACGTTTAATTTTTAAATATTGAACAGAACTGTCAGTTTATATCGTAATCCTCCCCGAGACGATATTTTTTAAATTTTTTCTTTATTAAATTAAAAACTTACAAATGGATTATAGAATATTTTCTAATAGACATTTTACCAGTTAATTTAATTAACATAAATGGTTTTATACCAGATGTCCCAAAAAAGTGTTAACATGAGTTTGAAATATTAACATATAAAATCCTATGGCCAATGTTAAATGAAAAGCACTGTATATTTCATATCTGTACATGTTAATCTTTCTTTGTGTTTTTATTTAGAACTCGGTCCCTCAATTTTATATGTAACATGTGCATTGCGTTATATATTCTTGTTACTGTTTTAATTTTTGTTTCCTACTTATTCGTCTTGTGTCTTTTCTTTTGTAAGTGAAAATATTTCAAATATTTGAATTTGTTGACTATGTACGATATTTTTGTTCCCTTTACTACAAAATGTTCGTGCCTTTAGTTTTGTCCTTGTCAACTCGTGACCTCCGTTTGTTTGTATTTTCTTTTTGATATTAAATTTTGCAAATCTTTTTCGAACACTCAGTATCAATAAATTAAATTATTTTCATTCACAGTACACCTTCTTCTACAAGAAAAAAAATTCAAAGCAAATAATTATGTGTTGTATATGAGAAAAAAGTACCATTATTTTCTGGTCCGAAAACTTAAATTTGGACATAAAAGTTCAAATATCTAAAGAACTGTTGGATTTAAGTGTATAATTTTATTCACTAAATGTATTCATAATTTTATACAGAATCTGAAAACGTAATAATATACAGGGTTTCCCATTTGAAATAAGGAAATTAACATCTACTTCCGGAATAACCAAAAGTGCAGCAATCTTGAAAATATTTGAGACGATTGTCCTAATTTTGTAAGCACAGTACCAAATGTTCAAATTTTTGGTGCCATTGATTCCCGTGTATACATTTACAATACATTGTACATAATTTCATTTACTAATCGGTGACGATATACAGGGTGTTCCTAAATATCATGTGCAAACGAAAGGAGGTGATTTTGGCTTATTTTATGACTAAAATATCATATAAACGTAAGTCCGCAAACGCTTCCTTAGCGGACTACAGGGTGTTAAAGTTTCAATTTTTTCAAGTTTTTGTTTATAGTTCCTGCAATTCTTGAGATATTGATTCAAATTTGATATGTATGTTAGGCTCCAGAGGTTACATCTTCTGACAAGTCAGAGGATTATACCGGGTAATACTTTTTCAGCGACTACATCACTTTTTCTGTCCTGAACTTTTCTGTGGTGTACCGGTTGTAGATTTTAAAATATAAAAGGGATTCTCTGTCCTGTTTAGAAACGTTTTTTTCTTTTGCAGTTTTTTTTTTCTCTGCAAAATTAGAAAATACCTAATAAAATTAAATTTTTCCAAAGTGGATTTATTTGTATGATTCATAATATTATTTTGTTTGATAAGTTTTGACAGTTTATTCGCAGACATTCTGCTAAAAAATAAAGCTAAAATAATCAATTTAGCAATGACTTATTACAAAACAATAAATAATAACCATAATAAGCTATATGCATGTATGTATACTACACCTACTGTTACAACAATTGTTATAAAGTGGCCTCCTCGAACTCTCATACATGCGTCCAATCTTTTTCTCATTGATGCTGGTACTCTTTCGAAATTTGAACTCAATATCTCAAGAATTGCAGGAGCCATAAACAAAAAACTTGAAAAAATTGAAATTTTACCACCCTGTAGTCCGCTTAGGAAGCGTTTGCGGACCTACGTTTATATAATATTTTAGTGATAAAATAAGCCAAAGAATCACCTCCTTTCGTTTGTACATGATATTTAGGAACACCCTGTATATAATGATTATTTATTTATTCGTATGGTACATTTTAAATATTGTATTGTGATGTAAGTGTTATGTATGGTGCCCCAGAAGACTAGTATAAACCTGTATAGTGTGGTATATAATATAATATAATGATATACTTATCATAATGTATCTATCCACTCCTCCTCTAGGTCGTCATCATCTTCCGGCGACAAACATATATTTAAAGTAATGTCACTAACATCAAGCACTCGTTCTTTTTCCCAGTAATCTAATAGTGCGGGAAGAAGGTTTTCCTGCATGAGCGAACTTAGTGAGCGAGTACTTTAATAGAGCGAATGCTAGAAAATCTTGCCTCAAATGGTTTGTACAATGTTTTTTGTAACGAGCAATAAACGATTAATTATCAGAAGTAATCATTTTGTATTAAAATCAAAATTACGTTACGATGTTATTAGTTGCCCGAGCACTAGTGCGCGAATAAAAGCTTCCTGATTGGCTGTAGTGTTACGTTAATGTCCTTTCTCATGCGGCGAGTACAAAAATAGTTATTTACGTAACTTATGCGGAAAGGCGCACTCGGGCTTGTAAACGGGCACTCATTCCCGAATACTGTTTACGCACAAGTTACTTATCTTATTTTTGCACGATTTTTTTTCTATAATTGCGTTTTCAAATCTCTATTATTGTGATATGTTGTAAATCATAAATTTAATTAGTAAGCTGTGGTTATACGCATATGTACAATGTATACGTTTGTCATCTAACATCTAGTTAACCTATTTAATTGTCAAACTTTATTTGAAGATTTACATTGTTTTACGACATTACAACAACAAAATTGTGTAAATTATTCTAAAAACAATCTAAGTAAATCAATAAATGGTTTTTGTGAAAAGCTTCTAATGTGGAGTGTTTTTAGTAGTTTTTGAAACACATGTTCGGAATAACAGCGTTTCGGTGCTTGCTTTGCATGCGCTCTTGATTGTTTCATAGGTAAGGAGTGGAAAATAGTTATTTACCTACCTTGTGCGACATACAAAGTATTCATGCGGGAAATTTTCTTCGAAAAAGATAGGTATATTATTTTTTAATACTAATAATTAATAAATAAATAAATTCACAACCGCTTGTTCTTTGTGTTTACAAAAATTAAGTTGGTAGCATTGTTCCGGCGATTGTTTGACAATTTGCTTTGCGTTGTCAACTAATACCAACCTAAACAAAAATTTCCTTTATTCCCTCGCAAACTAAAAAACACCGCGTTGCGGGAAATAGTTTAACGCGACGATTTTAAATGGTAAAAATCTAATATTAACAAATATTTTGCTGTCAATTGTCAATATCGGTCATAAAGTGAACTGTAATTCAGAATACACAAGATGGCGCTAATCATTTACATGAAACTAAAATATTCCAAATCAATTTATTTTTACCATTTAACAGTAAAAAGTTGTGTAATTTTTGATTTAGTAAACATGTTTTTTGTTCTATAAATAGTTATTTATGAATACAAAGTGTGTGTGAACACAAGTGTTATACAAAATTTTATCTACGATTCACTATTCATTATCGGGAGATTTGAGATCTGAGAAATTGCTCAATTTGTTCTAAAGCAAAATTTTAGATCTTTTGGTTTGTAATTTTCGAAATTTAATTAATTTAGAAAATTTACTTAGATCGATGTTATGTTTTAATTGAAATGTTGCCTTTCACATCGAATTGTTCGACCAGAGATTGAAGCTTTCTGATTTGGTGAACTTTTCAACTCGAGCAACTTGTTCTATCAAAGGTAGCATGATTAGTTGTTTTAAATAAAAATGCGTGAGTGGAGTGTTTACTTCACACACTAATTTTAAAATCGTGCGTGAAATTCAATTTTACACATAGTTCTCTATTTAAAAATGAATACTTTTTTATACATGAGTAGATACAAAATTTTTATTGACAAATGTACCTTAAGGGCGGACGATTTGGTATTTTTACGCACGCTGTGCGTGCACTGTACGTAATCATAACGTTTCAGGGTTTGTAGTTTCATCGTTAATTTGACGTTTACACGTCAGGAGGCCAAAAATATTTTTGCATTTAGTGCACGTAAAACTACCAGACAAGTACGTCAATACGCCTACCAAAACAACAGAATTACATGCACAGTAGCTTTGAAAAATGTAGCAAAACACTGGGTTAGTACAGCATTTTGCTACAAAAATATTTGCATAAGCACACAATTTCAGAAATACTAGCCTTCGTTGTACACACAAATTGTTGATGTACTTACCTTATTTAGAATATGCAATCTACGCACCTTGTATTTTTTGTAAATGCCAAAAAACAATTCAAATCTTCAAATAAAAGTTTGACAATTAAATAGGATAACTGGATGACAAATGTATGCGTTGCGTGCATTTGCGTTATTGCCACAGCTTACTAGTTAATTTTTGCGGTTTGAATGTCAGAATATCAGAAATTTGAAAGTGTGAATTTAGAAAATTATCGTGAAAAATAGCATACGCAACTTGTGCGTAAACAGTATTCGAATGAGCGCCGAGTGCGCGTAAACGCACGAGGAGTGGCATTGGCAAAAGAATCTGTTTACGCACATGTCACGTAACAACTATTATGTGTGGTTTGTATAATGTTCTCATTGTTAGGTTGAAATATACAATGTGACAAGACAGAAAACAAGACTTTCTCCCAGTTTTAGTATAAAAACTAAACAATCACTATAACCGTTGCAAGCCGTTGTTTACAATGTAATGTCAAAATTTATTTATTCGTATGGTCGTTGATTGAAATATTGGTAAAGATAGTCAACCTTATGGGATTATGCGACCCCGAAATTTGTTCTAAACATCAGAGGTCGGTAGTATCGCTTTGTGCTAAGAAAATACGTCAATTGTATTGTAGAATTTACAGAACAGTATTGCCGATAAATGTGAAATAGAAAACTGTAATTTTGCTGATAGTTTATGCTAAGGCACGACATTGTTGCCAATGCATCATGCCGTTGATTGAAATATTGGTGCATTGAGTCAATGTTGACAAACAAACAAAAACATGCGTTCTACAATATACAAGAATTTATTGATTTTTGTCGACGTACTAATTAAATGTGTGTCCTTTGTTATATATTTTTTTCTATTGTCTGTTAATTGTTCAATGTAATAATATTTATTTGTATCTTTCTTACGTAAGGTTATAACAATGGTTATACCATCATGACAAACACATATATGTACAAAGATTGTATACATACACATGTGAATAAAGTTTATTATTATAAAAAAACCTGCAGATTTAAAAGTATTAATTTCGTAAAGAAATCGTTGAAAAACGTTCTCCCAAAAGAAAACAATTTCTTTAAATATTTTTGAAAATTCCATACTCATATATTTATTACATTAACATCGTTTATCCGTTGAAAATGTTTTAAAATCTATTAGGCTTACGCAAGTAAATTTCTAAATTTTGGTCATTGAAATTAAAATTTTTTAACATAGAAACGCTATCCCTTTTTATGTTGGAACGAATGTTGAATTTTCTTATATTACAATCTAACGTACTCAACTGTTTGCATCTAAACAATATTATAACAAGCCTACTCATTTACTAAAGGTGTTGGTAAAGAGTTGATTGATATTTCAACAAGCTAAAAAAAGTATGCAATTGTAGAATTTCTGACTAAGCCGATAAGGAATGTGACTCATAAACGATAATCCGAAGACTCCTCGTAATACATTTGTTTCAATATGTTTTATGTATAGCATTGTATTAGGTACGTTATTATTTATGTGTAAATTGTTTGTAAATTATTACTATTATTTTAGATCAGTTGGAATTGTAATTTTTGAAACAATGTTTATAATTAATGAGCTATTTTTACTTTAATTAAACTATTTTAATTCGAAACCATGATATTTTGATACAGTTTCAAAGAGTAAAACTTAACTTTTATCTCTACTAACAGATAACAAAGTGTCACTTTGTAAATTATTTTTTTCCCTCGGGAAAAAAGTGAGTACTATTTTTTAACACCAAATTTCCCTCAATAATTTTCTAATTCTATTGTAATATGATTTTTCAATATTAAATCGTCATTTATTTCGTCACAGAAAAGAATAGTGTATTATACACGTATTATCCGCACCGCGTCGGGAGACAACACACCTCAAGCTAAAATCTAGTACTTTTATTTTTAGAAGTAATAGGAATAGGTTTTATTACCAAGTGAATTTAAATTTGAAGGTCTAGTGCACTGGTGTTCAACCTTTTGAACTACGCGAGCTACTTTTTCATACCATGTTGTTTGGCGATCGACAAGTTGTAATAAAAATTAAAAAAATGTATTTTAACAATTTTATTGTAATATGACAATATGTGTTTGGAATTGTTTTTGAACTACATTGAAATAATGAATACAAACTTTTAGAGTTATTTCTGAAAAAATTAATGTGAAATTTGGCATTGCCCTGACTTTGCAATACTTTCGTAGTCAGGTTCGTATGATGACGTAGCTAACCGCAGGCATTGCTCCAAATGATCATTTGTAATTTTATTTCTTAGTTTGTTTTTAATAGTATTCATGTTTGGAAAAGCAGATTCAGACAAATAAGTTGACCAAAAACAAGCCAAAATTTTTTTGAGCAATGTTTGTTAGAATCGGGAATTTTTCATGTGTATATTTCCATACTATCTCTGGATTAATTGATTTCAGGTGAATATTATTTTGAATGTTGATTACTTCAATTTCAATTGCACATTGATTCATATCAAAAGTTTAGATATTTTGTTTGAAACATCTGTTATGTTTAAATTTTGTTGAAAAGGATTATGAACAAAAGAGGCAATTCCTTCAATGTTATTGAAATCTGCAAACCTCAGATTAATTTCATTTTCAACTATTTTCATTTCATTTATGAATTTTTTAAGATCACACTTGCTCATTTCTGGGTTTTCGTTGAAAAACTTTAAAGTGCATGGGAAATGTCGTAACTCACAAGTGTTTAAATTTTCCTTCAATATATTTAAATATTGTTGGAAGATCTTATTGAACTTATCATGTCTATTAAACTTTTATTTTTGCCTTGTAACTTTAAATTTAACTCATTTAGTTTTTTTGCAAAAATCTACTAAGAAGGATAAATCTAATAACCAATTTTTATCATTAAGTTGGGGATAATCATTTCCTTTTTGGTGAAGAAAACTTTTAACGTCATTGTTGGAGACTTATTGCTCTACATTAAAGGGGAAACGAATCGTAGTTCAATAATTTTATTTACGACTCTTAAACTTACTCTTTACAACAACTCTTAAGATCTGACTGACTCACAAAATATTCTTAAATCTAAATGGGGTGAGTTCATCCCCACCGCACCGTAAATATGGAAGCCTGTGCCGAACATAATTGGGCCACCAGAAAAATGTCAAAAAAACAAATTGACAATTTAAATCTAAACATATTTACATTTTAAGTTATTACACTAAAATTAATCTTACAAATGACGAACATGTCGTATTAGTAGTACATAAAATTACACAATAATTATTTAATAAATAGGTAATACACAAATTTTTGAAATAGATATTACAGTAGTATTTGTAGTCGTTTTAACCTGTACAATGCGTACTTTACTATCTTTTCCTTTATACAATTTACAATGCGTCCAAGTTTCCATTCTAATGGAGCGCGATTGTCTTCTTTTATGAGTACAAGCATACCAATTTCTACATTAGGTAAATTATGTTGCCATTTTGGTCGATTTTGTAATTGTACCAAATAATCATTTGACCAAGATTTCCAGAAAGATTGCTGTATCTGTGTACATCTTTTCCAAAATGTTAATCGATTAATAGGTATCGAAGTACAATCAGCTTCTGGGACATTGGTAAAGTGGACCCGATCATAAAATGAGCGGGTGTAAGATATGAATAATCGGATGCGTCATTACTAATTGGACTAAGCGGTCTGGAGTTTACTATGGCTTCTATTTAACAATGATTGTGTTTAACTGCTCATACGTGAGATTATTTTTCCAACGCGTTTTAATGATGTTTCACAGATTTAATCTCTGCTTCCCATAATCCTCCGAATACCGGAGAGTAAGCTGGGATAAATACCCATTGAAAACCCCTAATTAGAAACTGCATTTTCCACCTTATCTTTTATGTTTTTGCTATCCATTAATTTAAATAATTCATTTAATTGATTGTTGGCACCTTTAAAAGTACTGCCATTGTCACTATAAATACGATTGGAAAACCTCTTTCTCCCAATAAAACGCAGCAATACGTAACTGAACGAAGTACTGAT